>ML807553.1:192086-222364 GCA_009831015.1 Picea engelmannii
TCTGAGTAGTGCATGAGAATTGTTATCAAAGAAAGGGTGGGCACATTTCATAGTGTTGCGCACACCTAGGAAAGTGCGTGTGGTTGCACAACAAAGGAATGGTGTGCACATTTCACAGTGTTGCATGCACTTGAGTAAGTGTGTGGGGTTTGTCTGGAAGTGTGCATCGAACTGAGTTATAATATATATGTGTGTTTGTGTGTGTGTGTGTGTGTGTGTGTATTTGAAGTCAGAGATCTTGTGTGATTATGAGGCTGGTGAGTCAAGACACAAATAGGCCAGTGTGTCTATCCTTGAAAAATTCAATCATACTCAAGTTATTAATATATTACATTGTTGCACGCAGAAATATCAGATGGAATGAGATGGGGAGCTAACTCCACCGAAAAAAAGAGAAAAGGGGAGGAACATAAGTCCTAGGGAATATTTTATTAATATTTCTAGAAAACTGTATGTTATGGATAATTATTTATCCTAAGTTCTCGAGGGAAGGGAACAAGTCACCAAGTGGGTAAAGCTACTTTTGAAGGTGACAAGTGTCCAAATTAAGGCATGCAATACATATTGTTGGCCTTAGTCTATTTTGGAAAATCATCCATATTCTCATGGGTAGAAGGGGTCGGACCATCTGGAAATATATGACTATTAACTTATCTACAAGAAAATCTTTTAACTTTTTTTTCTGTATTGTAACCAGAGTTTTGTTTTCGAAGAGGCGGGTTATCAGGCATGTGAGTAGTCTCTTTAGGTGAGATATTTGTTGTCGAAGAGGCAAGTTGTCATGCCCATGAGCATTCTCTCCAAGTGATATTTTTGTCGAGAATTGTTCCCGGGTACACTGGGCATTAGTTGCATGGATTTGAGACTTCTTGTTCGGCCTATTGATGGAACCCTAGAAGGGAAGTGGGGCAGTCAAAGGACTGTTGAGTAAGGAAGGGGAGCACTTCCTTGGGTGTAATAGGTGTGTGGGGAATGAGATATTGTAGGCTAGTTGAAGCAGTGGTACCTTGGACTGAGAAATTATGTTGAGTATCATACCTTAGCCTGGAATTAGGAACCCTTTTTCCCTAGTGGATTTAAGCCCTAGCTCAGGGGTGAACTATTGCTGAAATATTATGAGAAACATAGTTTATGGTTGAGAGGAATGTCTAAGTTCTTCACCCAATTGGTGACTTTTCATAAAAAGCTAAGTGTCTTTATGTGCTTGTCTCATTTACTTTGTGCTTAATTATACATGTTTGATATGGGTTTAATTCTTGTATGTTGTTGAATATAAGTAATTGTCAATATTTTTGTTTAATGTTTCTTACACATGTAAGTGTGGTGTTGATATTCATTATTATAGTTGTGCATGAGCATGAAAAATGTTGACAATTTTTCCTATTAATTTAACCTTATGATAATGGCCACGAGTCTTTGAGGCAAGGTGAAAATGGCCATGTGTGTAGGGAATACTCTGTGTGCACAAGGGGATGGATTTGCTTGTGTGCATAGGGAAGCAGTCCGCGCACATGAGGAAAATCAAAATTGGTGTGTGACATCATAATGGTTGCATGCATAGTAGTGAGCACATGTTCAGGGTGGATTTCATGCATGGTAAGGTTGTGTGATGAGTATGATGGTTCTCACAGTGATATTGTGTTACTTCTGTTGTTTTAAGTTGTGTAAAAAGAAAAAATTTAGTGTGGGGCGACTCAACTTGAGGTTGAGTGTGTTAATTCAAGTTATATTGCACAGACTAGTGTTTAGAGTAGAATCTATGCACTGGATTTTGGAGTAGCATTGTTCAGTAGTAAGTTGGATGATATTATAAATTGGTATCAGAGCGACAATAGTTGAGATTGTGTGATGTGGCCCATCCTGGGTGGCTCAAAACATTACAAATTGGTATCAGAGCTACTTGTTCAACACTGGACTTGTATGGGCCAGAGGTCAACAAGAAGCATCAAAGCTCTAGTTTTAACACTGAGCCTGCATGGGCTAAGTACCTACTTAAGGAAAAAATTCAAATTGGTAAGCGACCAAATTTGGAATTATAGCGCGACGATGGTGCACATAAAATAAGAATGCACAAGTGTACGTGCTAAATTATTTTTGACATTGTGGGGCACAACACTTGGAAATGCGTAGTAAATAATAGTGCATGGGTGGGTGCACTAAGTTTTAGGGATACACAGAGTAAAACTAGTGGTGCATGCATAATACTGATACGTGGTGTATACGTCGAATATCAACATCGTGCATTGGTATGTGTTGAATACCAGTCCACACACAAACTTTAGAAAGAAGGAAGAAAGGATTATGAAAAACTGGTGTAGAGTTTTCATGTAGTTATTGCATGAATTCATCTAACAAATATTGTTGCCTACACATTTTGCAGAATTACTAGTAATTAGAGCAGGAAATAATCAACGCAGAAGGTCAAAAGCATGGAAGATGCCTAGAGAACTAACAACCCTGATGATGAATTCGGGGATTTGTATGTCGGTTTGGGTGTTGATGATACATAATCCGAGGAACGCATAAAATTTGTAGAAACCATAAAGGGACTACAAAAAGATATCCAAAGCTATAAAGGTGATAATGAAAGGCTTATGAAATCCAAGGAGAAACAATATGACTTCAATGTCAAGTTGATGCAAAGTTTGGACATAATAAAAAAGAAAATGGATAAGGAGACATAGAAAAGTAGGTCAAGAAATCGTAGGTCTCATGATGAGAAAAGAAGAGAAGCAAGAAGTGTTTATAGGTCTCACCACTCACCAAAGCGTTCATCTAGGAAATTACGTAGTAGCTCAAGTCCATCTCCCATCAGAAAGCATAAGAGAAGGACTGGGGTGGACGAGCTACATGGAGAAATGAATAAGATCAATCCTCCTACCTTTGACAGTGAGCACAAGAAGGATTAAGATACGAACACCTGGTTGTTGGGTATGAGGAAGTAATTCTAGCTGCATAATTATTTTGCGTAGGCAGAAGGGAGGATTTCCATCTATCAACTAAAAGAAAAATCATCAATGTGGTTGAACCGGTTTATGAGAGTGAAAAACATTGATGAAAAGAAGGTTACTTAGAGGGAGTTCAAGAGGCATTTTCAAAATAAATACTTAATCAAGAGGTACCATGGAAAGAAAATGAAGGATTTCTTTGAACTCAAGTTTGGGAGTATGACAATAGATGAGTATAAAAGAAGATTCTTAGAGCTGCTAAAATATGTTGAATTCATCAAGGATGAGCAAGTTAAAATTCAAAGGTACCTGAGTGGGCTGCCCTCATTTATCAATGAAAATATACAATATGATGACCCAAAGGCACTAGAGGAAACTATAAGGCACACTAAATGTCTTTATGATCAACAAAGGGGAAGAATGACTTTCCAAAAATCTTGGGAAGACAAGATAAAAATCAAGGTGGAACATGGGAATAAGGGGGATAAGCCATTGTTTTTTAGAAATGGCTTAACCAACTCTCAAGGAGCCCAGAATGATGGAGATAGTGGAGAAAAATCCAAGGAAACAACCTATTCAATGTTGGGGTTGTGGAAAAGATCATATATGCAGAGATTTCCCTCAAAGTGGTGATAAAGCGAGGACTGTGTATAATGTACAACAAGTTGCGGCGGTTGAGAATATGGGAACAAATGTACCTAGGATTTACGCAGCCCTAGATAATAAGCAAGATGAGTTTCAGTCTCACATTATTGAAGTGGAAGGTAATATTAATGACCAACTCATTTCTATTTTAATTAATTTAGGAGCTAGTCATAGTTATCTATAACCTAAGATGGTGGAAATATTCCAATTTCCAAGAAGCAAGCTTGGAAAACCTTGGTTGGTGCAATTAGCTACAGGAGAAAAAAGGAAGATTAATGAGATGGTTAAGGCATGTCCAATGCATATGAATGGACTGAGCACAAAAGCTGATTTGAATGTCATACCTTTGGGCTGTTATGATTTCCTCATTAGTATGGATTGGTTGGACGAGCACCATGATGTTGGAATATTACAATAAGGCATTTTCTTATTTGGATGAAGAAGTAAACTTACGAACAAATCAAGGAATTCCAAGAGTTGTAACTATCATAGAAGTTTCATCCATGCAATTGAAGAAAAGCTACATAAAAGGATTTCAAGTATTTGCAGCGTGCATGGAGGAGGAACCTAAGTATAAAGTGCCAAATGTTGAAGACTGTGTAGTACTGAAAGAGTTTGAGGATGTCTTTAAAGAAATTTTGGGGTTTCCACCAAAAAGAGATATAGATTTCTCTATAAATCTAATGTTGGGAGAAACACCCGTATCCAAGACTCCTTATAGGATGAGTACGTCTGAGCTGAAGGAGTTGCAGATGCAACTTGAAGAGCTTCTAAAGAAGGCATATATATTCCTAAGTGTGTCACCTTGGGGTGCCCCAGTATTGTTAGTGAAGAAGAAGGATGGTACGTTGAGGCTTTGTATTGACTTTGGGTAGTTGAACAAGGTAACAGTAAAAAACAAGTATATGTTTCCAATGATAGATGACCTCTTTGATCAGCTGAGGGGCGTGTAGATATTTTCAAATATTGATCTCATATCTAGATATCACCAAGTGATAATTAAAGAAGAAGACATCAACAATATTGCCTTCATAATGAGATATGGACATTATGAGTTCACAGTGGTGCCATTTGGATTGTTAAATGCACCAGTTTCTTTCATGTGTTTGATGAATAGAGTTTTCAGAAATTAATTAGATAAGTTTGTCATTTTATTTCTGGATGACATACTTATTTACTCAAAGTTTGAAGAATAGCACAAGCAACACTTGAGGATGGTGCTACAAGTTTTGAGAGAACATTAGTTGTATGCAAAGTTGAGCAAGTGCTCATTTTATCAGTGACAGATTCATTATTTGGGTCATATCATTTCAAGGGAAGGAATAGTTGATCTAGAAAAGATAAAATCCATTGAGGAATGGTTGACACCAAGAAATATCACAGAGGTGAGGTCCTTCATGGGACTTGAAGGTTATTACATAAGGTTGTTGAAGGCTTCTCAAATATTGTACATCCAATTACATCCTTACAAAATAAAGGTGTGCGCTTTGAATGGACTTCAGATTGTGCAAGGAGTTTTCATCACTTGAAAAGTTTGTTGACAACTGCGCCGATACTAAGGATTGTTGATTCAGATGCATGGAAGGAAGGGCCCAATGGATTCCTTATTCATAATGGACATGTGGTGTGCTATGAATCAAGAAAGTTAAAAGAGCATGAAAGGCTATGTTCTTCCTAAAGTCTGCACCTGACTGCTAAAGGGCAGAGCTAGGCCACCTCAAGTTTATAATGATTGGTTTTGTTGGTCAGCTTAAGGATAGGTTTTCAGAGATGGTAATCGGGTTGGACATGACACATGGTATAAAAGTAGGCTCTCCTTTGCCAATGGTATGGATATTAATGAACAGTTGGGGATATGAAAAGACAAACACAAGAAACAACAACAATCAATGCAATGAATCAGTTGCTATGTGATAATAAAGACTTAAAATAATATCTTAAGGCTTAGACAAGTATCTAGATACAAATCATTCAACAGGTTTCCAAATAGTAGATCTTTCGCTAAACAATAGTTGTATAACAAGTTGCAGAATCAGCAAAAAGATGAACTAAGATAATGGCTGAAAGAATAAGGAAATGTACATTGCACACATCACAAAATTTGCATTCAAGACAAGATTAAACACATAAATATTTGAGTAAGAGAACACAATTGTCATCAAAATATATTCGCTAGGTATAGAACTTTATAGTCAACTGTGCAGGTCCATCCCTTCTGTTGCTTCTATTCTTCTCCGACAATTGAACCCTCAAAACATATAGAAACTGCATATTTATCAGAAATGCAGAGGCCCTCAACCAATGTGGAACTAGGGTTTAACTCTACCACATCTGTCGTTAAACAAATTATTATATTCACTAAACACTGGCTAGAGTATCTTAATGTATACTTCAAGCCCGACTTAAATAAAAAGGAGTGATTCTCATCACACAAAAAGACCATTGATTATGCCTTATTCTAAAATAATCCTGCAATTAAATAACTGAAAACTGCTACTTGCAATGATATAATATTAAATAACTGAGATCTGACAGAAATGACCAAGAGTGACAGAACTAAGTTATGTATCGATCATGGCACATACGCGCGTTGTTGGAGGCCACTGGAGACAACTGGAAGTGTTCCCGTGTCTTTCCCCCACTTATCTTTTTGAGGACATAAGAAAGTTGTGTTTCACTTTGCTGGATTCTGAACATGTAGTTTCCCCATTCCTATTTTGGTTCCCCCCTTTAAACCTTTCAAATATGAAATAAATGTGGGTGAGCCACTTCAGAATTTTGACATTTAGAGGTTTCAAAGCAAATAGGATGCATATCCTCCGGAGGATAGAAACCTCAAAGTCATTAACCAACACTAATCACTTATTAACCCGAGATTACCTTTAACCTTCATCATTTCAGGACTTTAGGAATCTGACTCTTTGGGGTTCGGGAGCTTGCGCTTGTTCTTAATATAAATCTCCTGGAGTAAGATCTATCGAAGTTGACATGGAAAACAATGACATGTCCACCTGCCAGAGAGTGACATGTGTCACTCGAAAATGAGTGGATGATGGGACCCAAATGACCAGAAGTGAGTGCCACATGTCAGGGATGGATGGAAGCCACATTTCGGTGCTTGATGGCTACCACATGTCTCGATGAATGAGTGTCACATGCTTTGACACTTCAGGCTTCGGGGAGCTGTTGCTTCAGAGCACCGACACTTCGAAGCTTTGGAGGCTTCGGAGGCTTCGACACTTCAGTGTCTAAACACGTCAGAAGTTTTGAATCAATGGCAAGTTCAAACGCCTGAACGTCGAAGTCGTGGAGTCGTCCATGTTAAACCTCGCACAAGTTTGAGACTCTGAATGCGTGAGAGCCATTGATCTACATCGACTGTTGGATCTCCACCATTGAATAGTTGACCTTTCTGTTTGGCTTAAGTTATAATCCTAAAATGGACTTCTTTGATTTGCTTCCTTTTTCTGCAGAAGCTTACTGAGCTTACAGAGGACTTGTTGGACCTGGATGTCTCCTATGCACACAAAATATTTGATGGACCTGATGCATGCTCAATTAGTGGCAAATATGATGACAAGTATTTCAAACTCAAACTACAACATGAAATCACCCTTCAAGAAAGAAAAAAAAATATGGTGCAGAATAAGTAAAGACGAGAAGGGGCCATGAAATTGAGTGATTAAATAATGGAGAATAAGCTAAGAAAACAACCACAAAACTTAGAATCGATGGATGCATAGGGTAAATGAGGTTAAAGGGCAGGGGTGCAAACCTAGGTTACAACATGGCTCCAACCAGAGCTAGCACTTTCCTGTGAGGTGCTAAGAACAAAAGACCAGGTGCCTTACATGTCAGAACCTCGCTCCCACTGGTTGTAACTTACCTCTATTTTTTGTTTGTCAGGCATGTATCTTTGAAGTTCAAAACAACAAATGCACCCCAGTGCCTTTGTTGGGTTATGGAGTCTTTATTCAATCTGAAACTTAAAACTGCAGCTACACCCCAGTGCCTTTGTTGGGCTATGGAGTCTTTATTCACACACAACTAACTAATCAGATGCAAAAATAAAAGGAAAGCATATATGGTACAAGAGGGACCTTCCCTTCATCCTTAAACAAAATAGTGTTTCAGGAAGCACCCATTTATTGGGCCTTCGACAATCTTTGTATCATCTAGATTGTGCAAGATAAATGTGTTATTGTCCAGAACCTCAACCACCTTAAAAGAGCCAAACCAGAGGTTATCAAATTTGCCATTCTTGAACTTGTCATCCCTTCTGACATCCCACCTCAAAACCAGGCCACCTTTTTGAAAGATCTCTTTCTTGGTTTTCTTGTCAAAGGCTGATTTGATATTGCTTTGGTATGCTTCGGTCTTCTGATCCAGTGCTTCTCTCTTTTGTTGAACCTCTATAATCTGGAAGATTCTCCTTTGGATGTCATTTGGCTCCTCAATCTCTTCCTGTAAGAATTTTASGACTGGTATACCAAGCTAGGTGGGAAAGACATYGTCTACACCATAGACAAGATGAAATGGCGAGGTTCCCAAATACTTCTCAGTGCTGATTATGTCRGTCCACAAAGCATATTTGAGTTTAGAGTCCCAGGATTTCTTATTTTTGGCCAACAACTTCTTGATAACCCTAATGAGAGTTTTTTTTKATGACTCTGCCAGACCATTCCCCTGAGGGTAATAGGGTGTGGAATGTGTCAAGGAAATGTTATGACTGCCACATAAGTCAATCATGGTTTTGGACTTGAAATATTGGGCATTGTCTGTTATAATCTTGTTGGGGCACGYGAATCTGGAAAAAATATTGGTTTCCAGRAAATTCATGATCACCTTGTCAGTGGAATTCCTGGTGGGCACAACCTCGATCCACTTGGTGAAATWGTTAGTGGCAGTGAGGATCCACTTGTGTTGCCCACTGGAGGGTGAATTTATCTCACCTATGAAGTCTAACCCCCATGCTTAAATGGACCAATAGCAGTGATAGGTTTTAGGGGTAGTGATAGTAACTTATGTTTTCCTACAAATTTCTAACATTCATTGCATGTCCTAATAGTAGTAAATACATAAGGGGAAAGGGTGGACCAGTAGTACCTTGCCCTTAGGATCTTGAGAGTTTTTGCCTTATGATGGTGTCCTCCACATACTCCTCTATGCATTTCTATTATGACTTGTTTGGATTCATTTTCATCAAGGCATTTTAACAGGATGCCAACAGGATCCCTCCAATACAAGTTATGGTTTGAAATGCAGAATTTGATAGCCTTCAACTTGAAAGACCTGGCCTTTGTCTTCTTCACATATGGTGGACATTTAAGATGTTGCAAAAAATAAATGATGTTTCTATACCAAGGTGAAGAGGAGTAATTCTCAAATACTTGCACGTTGTCTTGTCCAGGATGTATGATGGGTGCATCTAATTGGGTGAAGATTTGATGTAATTCTAGCACCTTACAGTTTGATTCTGATAACAAATTGGAAAGTCATTGTCCCTTGATCAGCTTGGTGGGTTTTATGTGCAGGTCATACTCCAATAGTTTGACAATCCACTTCCCTCTTTTCCCCTCACTATTTGGCTGGACCAGAATCTCTTTGACACTGTTGTTGGGAACAAAGGTTGTTATGCTAGACTGTAACACATATACCCTGAAGGCCTTGAGTGCTTTGACCAGCGCATACGCCTTCTTTTATAATATATCATACTTCATCTCAACATATTAGAGAGATTTTCTAAAAAAGGCTATGGGTTGTTCATGCCCTTCTCCATTTTTCTACAGTAGTACAACATCAATGGTCTCCTCAGAAGTGAAAGAGAAGATGGAGAAATATTTGGCATAGTCAGAGCTGGCTAATACGGGGGCTTCAACTAAAGCCTGCTTGATCCTTTGGAATGTTGGTTTTGCATCTAGTGACCATTTTATCACATCTTTCTTCAACATGTTAGTGACAGGCTTTAGGATTTCGACGAAATTTGGCACAAAGCGCCTTAGGAAGTTTATCTTGCCAACGAAAGATTGGATAGCCTTTTTATTTATGTGGATTTCGATCTCTTGAATGGAATAAACTCGATTTGGATCAATTTTTATACCTCCTGCTGATATGATGTGGCCCAGGAGCTTGCCTTCTAGCATGGCAAAGTGGTACTTCCTAGGATTTAGAGATATTTTGTATCTCCTGCATTTCCGGAAAACCTGCTCTAGATGATGCAAATGTTCATCATCATACTTGGAGAAAATGGTGGTGTCATCCAAATATATAACCATAAATTTGTCTTTCTCCCCCACAAAATCTATGTCCATGGCCCTCTAAGAGGTGGTCCTTGCGTTCATCAGCCCAAAAGGCATTTTGTCATACATGAATGATCCTCATGGGGTGGTGAATGTTGTTTTTTATTTTTCCTCTTCACACACAGCTATCTGGTTATAACCCGAGTATCCATCTAATAAGTAAATCATGTGGGTACCTACCACCCTCTATAAAATATGATCCATCTTGGGGAGGGGGTAATTTTCCTTTAGAGAACACTTGTTGAGATTTCAGAAATCAACACACAAGTGTATCTCCCTGTTTTTATTCCTCACAAGTACCAAGTTAGCCACCCAGTTTGAGTACCTTAATGGTAAAATAATCCTTACATCCAACATTCGTTTTAGTTGTTTCTCGATTATGGACATCAACATGGGATTAAATTGCCGAATATTTTGTTTGAATGACTTGGAGCCAGCCTTCAGATGGATCTTATGCTAGATGATGTCAATGTCAAATGTCTTTAAATCCTCATGCGACCATGCAAAAGTATCAACAAACCTTTTGATGAGACTGACATACATGTCCCTTTGTTCTACAACTAATGCTTTGGACAACTTGATGATCTTGGGATTCTTAATGGTCCCAATATTGAAATATGTTATCTCTTCTCCTTGATTCTTCATGGAAGCTTCTCTGGAAACCTCATTACTGTCGAACAACCTTTCCAATGGCACTAGTCCTCTTGGAATGTGATTGGTTTTTAGCTCCAAAATATCGTGGTCAACTACTGTCTTTAGCAGATGAGATGTTTGCTAATTTTCTAATTCATTGTTTTCACCTTCTTGGCTTTCTTTGTCAATTGAGATATTGGAGAATTCATCAATGGTGTGTAGAAATATTTGTAGCTCTATATCATCACTAAAGACTTTCCAGTGCTTTCTCTTTTTTGGTATGGTTGTTCTATGTTTGATTTCCACCTGATATTTAATATTTGGACCAATGGGAGGTCTAAAAGTGCTGGCAGTTAAGGCCAGAGAATCTGCCTTCTGATTATTTTCTGTGAGAATGAAGGATATGTTAAATGCTAGAAATGAATTTTCGACTAGGTCCCATGCCTTGTTTCTGTATTGCTTGAGCCTCTATTGTTTAGCTTGATAGATGTTCTTAACTTGATTGATGATTAACTCAGAATCACCAAAAATTGTTGAACAGTGAATGGCCATGTCTTTGGCAGCCCTCAGTCCCAGAACTAAAGCTTCATATTCAACTATATTATTAGTAGTTTCAAACTCTATCTTATAAGAGAGTTTTACTACCTCTTGTGAAGGGGATATGAGGAGCATACTTGCCCCAGATCATTCCTTTGATGAAGAGCCATCAAAATACATTTTCCGTACTTTTTTTAGTTGATCTGTCAGTGGCTGATATTTATGTTGGCTAACTGATATTTCAGTTTGATCATCATTTAAATGAAAAATAGATGAGTCAATCTCACCTTCAACAACATAAATTGGGTGATTGCTTGGGTTTTGATGGTCACTAACGATATAGGCTAATTTTACCTCTCTGTATAGCCTTCTATGTTCCCCTCTGAACACAGGGATGGTGGCGTAAGTGAGGTCCATTTGTAATGATCCTCCAACCTTCTTAGCCCTAGTTCTGGATAAGAGAATACCAAACTTCGGGGGAATGTCAGCCACAACAATGTCCATTACTACACTCTTCATTAGTAATTATGCCAAAGAAACCACCATAGAATTTATCAGTCCTAGACATTTTACTTTCTTAGAATCAAAGGAGTACAAGTCTTGGTAGGGTTTGGTGATCTCCGAACCTAGTTCTTCCATAACAACCTTGGGCATAACGTTGTGTGAGGCCCCTGAGTCCATAAGATAGTTATGTAGGATCTTTTCATGGACATTTAAAGATATATAGAATGTTGGAGAAGCATTAGATCCATGCTTAATATGTGGACCTACAATAATGGTTGGGTTCTCATTATGCAGACTAATTACATCAGAAGATACAATAGAAGTGGTTGGTCACAAAACTTTTATGATGGATTTTTTGAAAGGTTCATTCTTCATCAATTTTGTCAAATCCACATGGATCTTGATCTTTCTCAACTCATGCTCTAGGCTGAATGAGGTTGGTGGCCTATCAAATTCCTTTATTTYAGGGACTACAGGTTTAGATAGGGGAAGTTGTTGAGATTTAGATGACATACCTTTACTTGGATTTGGCTTGGGAGGAACTTTGGCATGTTTGTTTTGATCAAATGTGGTGGCTTTGGGAGGCCCCGCTCTGGGCCTCAAATCATATTTTTTGGGGGGTTGGCCTTGAATAACTCCCTCTTTCCGTATTTGATTGTCAAACTAATTTGACAGTTGTGCTACCTCATATTCTTGATGTGTTAAGTGACTGGTATAAAAGTCTGCTTCATTGAAAAGTACAACAACAATATAATCTACAACATCATTGTCTACATCTATCTCCCCAATATGATGTTCTTAGAAACTAGGCGCTACCCTTTGATCATCATCATTCCTCCTTTCTCTCTACATTATTTGAGAGGCATCATTAGTCCTTCTAAACTGGTTTGGATTTATATTTCCACCTCCTTGAAAAGCTCTGTTTGGTTGTTTAGATTCCCATTTCAGCTTAGCTATTTCAGATGTCAGATCCTTCAAAGTTTTGGTCATTTAATAAAGTTTGGGATCAGACGTGGATGGGTTAGAGGAGGCAGGGGAATCTTCTCTCTGTTTCTTCTTGGCTTTATCAGATCTATTCTTTAACCTGTTGGATGCCAAGATATTGGATTAAACCTCAATGGTTGCTTGTTGCATGGACAAGAAGGTGGTGGATCTTCTCTCCCTCAACAAAAGAGAGAAATTTGCATCAAATGCATTGGCATAAGTGATCTTGAAAGAGGCTTCAGTTGGTTTGATCTCATCTAGGATTCTACCAGACATATTATTGAATCTCTTGGTGAATTTTGAAATAGATTCACCATTATTTCTCTTTAGAGCCCCAAACTCAGTGATGTAGTAGAGATAATCTCTATTATCTCCCCATTTCTTTATGAAATATTCATATAATGCCTCAATATCTATGATGGAGGCTGGAGGAAGACCCCAAAACCATTTCCTTACTTCCCCATCCAGACTATGCACAAACAAACTCATCCACACATCTGCATAGTCAATGTTAAAGTTGTATGCAAAGTTGTAGAAGGCTACTAGATGTTCCTCATTTGTGACATCACCTTGCCCATCATATCTTGGTAAATATTTCATCTAATATGTGGATGTGAGTGCATGTAATCCTACAAGAAGAACCATGGGTGCATATCTGGAAACAATAATGGCATCCATCCTGTTAGCAACCATTGCTTGGGAAATGGGAATCTGGATATTTATGGGAGCTACAGGGGTGGATGCTAGACTGGATGATGAAGTAGAGACATGGTCTGAAGATGTCTAAGGTTACTTGGAATTTTGATTCACAAGGCTAGCAAATTCTAGTTGCTTGCGATGATGAAGAGAAGTAGACTCTAAGAGCGTGGTTTTACCCTTGAGGGGGGAGGTATATCTCTGATCTACAATGGATTTTCTTAGTTGTCTTTCTGGATCAGAGACTACTGTGTCCTTATCAAGGTTAAGATGAGCCTTGGTGGATTTGATGTGTTCATATTTTGATCTTTTGAGTCCTTTTCTAGGTGCCATTATTTCCTTCATAAATTCTACTTAGTGGAGTCGCCAGGTGAAATATGACAATCTGTCTGTGTCTGATCTTTGTTCACCATCAAAGGTCAGTGTTATTCAATTTCGTTCTCCCAGGGAAAGATATTTTGTTACTCCATTCCCTGGCAACGACACTAGAATATGTTGGTCCTAAAGTATGCACCTGTTTGCTAAAGGGCAAAGCTAGGCCACCTCAAGTTTATAATGATTGGTTTTGTTGATCAGCTTAAGGATAGGTTTTCAGAGATGGTAATCGGGTTGGACAGGCCACACAATATAAAAGGCTCTCCTTTGCCAATGGTATGGATATCAATGAACAGTTGGGGATATGAAAAGACAAACACAAGAAGCAACACCAAGCAATGCAATGAATCATTTGTTATGTGAGAATAAAGACTTAAAATAATATCTTAAGGCTTAGACAAGTATCTAGATGCAAATCATTCAACAGGTTTCCAAATAGTAGATCTTTCACTAAACAATAGTTGTATAACGGGTTGCAAAATCAACAAAAAGATGAACTAAGACAATGGCTAAAAGAATAAGGAAATGTACATTGCACACATCACAAAATTTGCATTCAAGACAAGATTAAACACATAAAGTTTTGAGTAAGAGAACACATCTATCATCAACATATATTCACTAGGTAGAGAACTTTATAGTCAACTGTGTAGGTCTAGCCCTTATGTTGCTTCTATTCTTCTCCAACAATTGAACCCTCAAAACATATAGAAACTGCATATTTATCAGAAATGCATAGGCCCTCGACCAGTGTGGAACTGGGGTTTAACTCTACCACATATGTCGTTAAACAACTTATTAACTTCACTAAATAATGGCTAGAGTATATTAATGTATACTTTGAGCCCGAATTAAATAAAAATGAGTGGTTCTCATCACACAAAAAGACCATTGATTATGCCTTAATCTAAAAGAATCATGCAATTAAATAACTAAAAACTGCTACTGGAAATGATATAATATTGATGCATGTGTTGGAGCGAACTGAGATCTGACAGAAATGACCAAGAGTGACAAAACTAAGTTTTGTATCGATCATGGCATGCACATGCGTTGTTGGAGGCCACTAGAGACAACTGGAATTATGGTTGCGTCTTTTCCCCACTTATATTTTTGAGGACATAATCAAGTCACGTTGCACTTTGGTGGAGTCTGGACATGTAGTTTTCCTGCTCTTGGTTTGGCACCCCCCTTTAAACCTTTCAAATATGCAATAAATGTGGGTGAGCCACTTCATAATTTTGGCATTCAAAGGTTTCAGATCCCAGAGGATGCATATCCTCTGGAGGACAGAACCCCTGAAGTTGTTAACCAATACTAATCACTTATTAACCTGAGATTACCTTTAACCTTCATCATTTCAGGACTTCGGGACTCTGAATCTTTGGGGTTCGGGAGCTTGCGCCTGTTCTTAATAGAAATCTACCAGAGTAAGATCTATGGAAGTTGACGTGGCAAACAATGACGTGTCCACCTGCCAAAGAGTGACATGTGTCACTCGAAAATGAGTGGATGATAGGACCCAAATGACCAGAAGTGAGTGCCACGTGTTAGCGACGGATGGAAGCCACGTGTCAGCGCCTAATGGCTACGACGTGTCTTAAAGGATGAGTGTCACGTGCTTTGACACTTCAGGCTTTGGGGAGTTGTTGCTTTGTATCCTTGACACTTCGGAGATTCAAAGGCTTCAGAGGCTTCGACGACTTCGACACTTCAGTGTCTAGACACTTTAGAAATTTTGAACCAATGGTTAGTTCAGACGCCCGAATGCCAAAGTCGCAAATTCATTCCTGTTAAGCCCCGCGCAATTTTGAGACTCAGAATGCATGAGAGCCATTGATCTGCATCGACTGTTGGATCTCCACCATTGAAGATTTGACTTGTTTGTTTGGCTTAAGTTCTAATCCTTAAATGGACTGCTTTGATTTGCTGCCTTTTTCTGCAAAAGCTTACTGAGCTTACATAGGACTTGTTGGACCTAGATGTCTCCTGCGCACACAAAAGACTCGATGGAACTACTGCATGCTCAATTAGTGGCAAATATGATGACAAGTATTTCAAACTCAAACCAAAACATGAAATCACCCTTTAAGAAAGGGAAAAAAGATGGTGAAAAATAAGTAAAGACTAGCCGGGGCCATGAAGCTGAGTGATTAAATAATGGAGAATAAGCTAAGAAAGCAACCACAAAACTCAAAATAGATGGATGCATAGGGTAAAGGAGGGAAAAATCAGGCGTGCAAACCTAGGTTACAACAAGCTCTATGCTACCCATGACTTAGAATTGGCATCCATAGTGCATGCCTTGAAGATGTGGTGACACTATCTCATGGGTAGAATATTTGAGATTAGAACATATCATAGTGGTCTGAAGTATCTATTTGGACATCCAAGTTTAAATGCCAGATAAAGCAGGTGGTTATAATTCCTCAGTGAGTATGACTTTGACATAAATCATATCAGAGGAAAAGAGAGCAAGGCAGTTAACACACTCAGTAGGAGGGTGCATGAGATGCATGTTAGAACCATTAGCATGTACAAATCAAATTTGTGTGACAAAATTTTAGAAGTTTCCATATCATATCAATGTTATGTGAGCATAAAGGTGAATTTACAACAAGGTATGTCACGGCATAAATTTGAAGGTTGTGAGCTAAGAGAGGATGGGATCCTCATGTATAGGTGGATATTTTATGTGGCTAATGATCAGGAGTTGAACAGTATGTTATTTTTAGATATACATAAAGTTTATTATGATAGACATCCAAGCTACCAGAAGGAAATTGTCGTAGTCAAAAATAAATATTATTGGTCAGGTATGAAAAAGGAGGTTGTTGATTTTATTGCTAGATGCCTTGAATGTCAAAAGGTGAAGGCTAAGCACAGAAATCCAGATGGTTTTCTACAACCTTTTCCCATTCTCGAGTGGAAGTGGGAAGTTGTGACCATGCATTTCATTACTAAGTTCCCTAGGACTGCTAAGCAACATGATTCTATTATGGTGGTGGTGGACAAGCTTACTAAAGATTCCCATTTTATTCCAGTGAAGTCAATGCACAAGGAATCCAACATTGCAGAAATATACATATGATAAATTGATAATATGCATGGTGTTCCTAAGACAATTATGTCTGGCAGAGATTCCAATTTCACATCAAAATTTTGGAAAGGGTTGTTCTAAGGATTTGGGACAAATCTGAACTTTAGCACAGCCTATCATCCTGAGACAGATGGACAAACAGAGAGGGTAAATCGAGTGATTAAAGATATTCTTAGGATGTATGTGATGGATAAACCATAAAAATGGGAAGACTACATTCACTTGGTAGATTTTACTTACAACAATGGGTATCAAGAATCTTTAAAGATGAGCCCATTTGAGGAACTTTATGGTCGAAAGTGCAACATGCCAGTGAGTTGGGACAACCCAACAAACTGCGCAAGTAATTGGACCAGATCTGCTTCGAGAAATAGAAGAGCAGATGGTAAAGATAAGGAAAAATTTAAAGGTTGCTCAAGACAGGCAGAAAATATGCATAGATAAAGGTGGAAACCACGGATATTTTAAAGTGGGTGACCACGTGTTCTTGAAAGTAAAAGTGAGACATGGTTCCCTGAAGTTGAGAAATTATTCTAAGTTGGCAACACGCTATTCTGGACCATTTGAAATACTAGAGATTTTTAGCCTTGTCACATATATGATTGCATTGCCTACATTCTTGTGTATTCATAATGTTTTCCATCTATCATTGCTTAAAAAGTACGTACCTGATGCTAATCATATTATTGATTGGAATGTGATTCGGGTGGAGCTAGAAGGAAATTTTCGAGTGCGGTTGGTTTTCATGTTGTATCGAAAAATAAAGAAGCTTAGGAATTGATCCATGGAGATGGTAAAGGTCCAATGGACTTGGTACATTCTTGAGAATGCAACTTGGGAGCACGAGGATGATATGCGGTCAGAGTAGCCATATATTTTTGAATATTTTTGAAATTTTGTATGTACATGTATATAGAATGCATTGAGGATAGCCCATAAATACGGGGGGGGGATGTAATGTCCCTAATTCAAACCCTTTTAAATTCTATATATATAGGCTAGTGAGACATTGGTACCAATTGTAAATTTACATATAGGATGGTTAACCGTTGGCACTAAGTTTTGGTTTTTCACGCACCTGAGTAGGGTGCGAGAATTTTTATCAAAGAAAGGGTGTGCACATTTCATAATGTTGCGCACACCTAGGAAAGTGCTTGTGGTTGCACAAAAAAGGAACAATGTGCACATTTCATAGTGTTGCGTGCACTTGAGTAAGTGCGCAAGGTTTATATGGAAGTGCACATCGAACTGAGTTATATATATATGTGTGTGTGTGTGCATGTGTGTGTGTATTTGAGGCCAGAGAGCCTGTGTGATTATGAGGTTGGTGATCCAGGATGAAAATAGTCGAGTGGGCCTATCCTTGAAAAATGTAATCATACTCAAGTTATTAATATATTGCATCGTTGCGCACATTCACATCATACAAAATGAGACGGGGGGCTAACTCCATCGGAAAAAGGGAAAAGGAGGAGCACTTGAGTCCTACAGAATATTTTATTAATATTTCCAGAAAAGTGTATGTTATGGATAATTATGTATCCTAAGTTCCCGAGGGAAGGGAATGAGTCATCAAGTGGCTAAAGCAAATTTTGAAGGTGACAAGTGTCCAAATTAAGGCATGCAATATATGTTGTTGGCCTTAGTGTATTTTGGAAAATCATCCATTTTCTCATGGGAAAAAGGGGTCGAACCATCTGGAAAAATACAACTATTACCTTATCTACAGAGAAAAGCTTGTAAAGGGTTTTTTTGTATTGTAACCAAAAAAAAATTGGTCAAGAGGCAGGTTGTCATGCCCATGAGCAGTCTCTCTAGGTGAGATATTTGTTGTCGAAGAGGCAGGTTGTCAGGCCCGTGAGCATTCTCTCCAGGTGACAGTTTTGTTGAGAGTTTTTCATGGGTGTGTTGGGAATTAGTTACAGGGCTCTGAGACTTCCTATTCATCCTGTTGTTGGAACCCTGGAAGGGAAGTGGGGAAGTCGAAGGATTGTTTAGCATAGAAAGGGAACACTTCCTTGGGTGTAATAAGTGTGTGGGGAATGAGAAATTCTAGGCTAGTTGCAGCAGTGGTAACTTGGACTGGGAAATTATGTTGAGTATCATACCTTAGCCTACCATTAGGAACCCTTTTTCCCTGGTGAAGTTAGGCCTCAGCTCGGGAGTGACCTGTTGCTGAAATCTTATGAGCAACAAAGTCTATGGCTGGGAGGAACGTCTGATTTCTGTGCACAGTTGGTGACTTTTCATAAAAAAATAAGTGTCTTTATGTGCTTGTCTCATTTACTGTTTGCTTAATTATATATGTTTGATATGGGTTTAATTCTTATATGTTGTTGCATATAAGTAATTGTTGATATTTTGTTTAATGTTGCTTGCACATGTAAGTGTGGTGTTGATATTCATTATTATAGTTGTGCATGAGTATGAAAAATGTTGATAGTCTTGCATGTTAAGTTAACCTTATGTTAATGGTCACGAGTCTCCGAGACAAAGTGAAAATGGTCATGTGAGTAGGGAATACTCTATGTTCACATGGGGATGGATTTGCTTGTGTGCATAAGGAAGCAGTCGACACATGAGGAAAATCAGAATTGGTGTGTGACGTTGGAATGGTTGTGTGTGTAGCAGTGAGCACATGTTCAGCGTAGAGTTCACGCGTAGTAAGGTTGTGTGTTGATTATGATGGTGCATGCAATGGTATTGTGCTACTTTCGTTGTTTTAAGTTGTGTAAAAAGAATAAATTTAGTGTGGCATGACTCAACTTGAGGTTGAGTGCGTTACTTCAAATGATACTATGCAGACTAGTGTTTAGAGTAGAATCTGTGCACTGGATTTTGGAGTAGCATTTTTTAGTAGTAAGTTGGATGATGTTATAAATTGGTATTAGAGTGATAATAGTTGATATTGTGTGACGTGGCCCAGCCTGGGTGGCTGGGGACGTTACAATAAACCCCAAAATATGCCCTGAAGTAACGCAGAAAAAACACTTGTGAGGGTTCAAGCAGATTTGATAATATTGACACCTTTCAAAGACAAGACAGAGGTGTAACATATGTGCTCTCCTATGAGAGTGAGTTGTAAGATCATCCAGATAAGCCTCCACTATGTGCTTGATATCATGGAAAACAAACATCATGGCCTGCTAAAAAGTGGTTCCAGTATTTTTAAGGCCAAAGGGCATTTTCTTGTATGCAAAGGTTCCCCAAGGACAATTTAAGGTTGTCTTATGTTGGTCCTCAAGATGGATTGTATCTGGTTATAACTAGAGAAGTTGTCCATAAAAGAGAAAATATCACTTCATGTGCATTCTTCATGAATTTGATCAATAAACAATGTCAGTGAATTATCTTTAGGACAAGATTTATTTAAATCTCGTAAATCCATGCACACTCGAAGTGTGCCCTGTTTCTTGTCAACTGGAATGGGTTTGGATACCCATTCTTTCAATGGAACTAGATAGATAAAGCATGGCTTGAGAGTTTTTTCTACCTCATCCTTAATAGTTTTTGATTTCCTAGGGTTCATTGGTTGCAAATTTTTCGAACCGACTTAGCATTCGCGTAAGTTTGAATCTCATGTTGGACAATCCGATGATCAATTCTGGGAATTTCCTCATAAGACCAAGAAAACACATCATGGAACTCCTTAAAAAGGGTCGTATATGAACGAATCTCTTCTGGAGAACATATCATTGCAATAAAAACATTTTCCACTTCATCTGGGGTCTTGGAGATATTAATTGGGATAGTCTCTAAAATATTCACCATGTTCCCCTCAGCATATATATCATGAGTTTCTAGAGGGTTCAATGGACAATCAAAATATCCAATCATGGTCAAACAAAATTATCCTTTCTCTACATGACTCAACTCAGGAAGGACCTGTCATCACCTCTAGGATCGCCTCATCTGAAGGGAGGATGATCTCCAAGAAATCGTGAGAGTTATAAGAATTAAGATCCCATGCAAGCTCTAAAATGAGATCTTCTTCCTCCATCAAGGTAGGAGATGGATCTTTGTCTGTAATAGCTCTTTGAATGACTTGGAAATCTATATTGGTTGCAGACAATGGCACTACCATTCCGGTATGTTCGAAAATGTCCCCTGAAGTCGACAGAGGAGGCAGAGTCCATGAATCTTCAAAGTATTAAGTTCGAAAAGATCTCACTTGAAAGATATCATCCTTAATCGTTGACTATTCCAAAACAACTAGAACAGTATTAACGTCCAATGATAGAGCTAGGAAATCAAAGGTACCCATCAGGGAAGGGTACATCCCGACACCCCAATTCACAATTACCTACTGTGAATTTTCAATCAAAGGGACATTAGAGGCTGGTTCCAATGCATAATCCATTCGAGCGATCGACAAATGATCAACAATGATGATCTTCCCCTCGCGAGGGAAGCATAAAACTTAGAAAAATGTGGAAAATACAACTCTCATGGAATACATCAAGCTTCTTCCTAAGAGTATATTATAATCGAGAGGCGCATTGACCACTTCTACTTAGACACACATAGTTTTTCCCTATAACTAGATGGGGAAAGAAGGGATGATCCCATGTGGTCTAAATGAACATCTATTGAATGTTGTAAGCAATGTAGGAGACAAAGCTAACTCAGGTGAGCCGATAGCTCTCCAACATGATAGTGACATGACACATGTCAAAGTGCCTTCATCCACCACAGTGCCAAAAATATTTTTCAAACATTACTTCATGGTGTAAACCACTGCAATATGAAACACAACATGATACGAAAGGAAATGATTGACGTTAGAAGTGTCAAACATCATGGAAAATGAGGTAGAGGATTCAAAATCCCCTAAATTAGACAAAAATGCATTTTGTTGCGACGAGAAACTATGCAAAACTTCCAGTGCAGATATAGCACAAGGTGTTTGGGCCAAATCTTCAATAATACAATAATTTTGGGATGCTCTAACGTTCAGGTTGTGTGATGTTTGCTTCAACACACCTTTCGGTATGCAAGACATTGGGTCTACTGTTGGTTTCTCTATATGGAGAGATGTTGATGGTTCTGGTAACTCCTTATCATTTTTTGCAGACTCAGGATTCCCATAATCATGGGCTTTGGTTTGCAAATTAAGATCTGAATTCAACATATGGATGTTAGATGTTCCGGATTTCGGCATGGGGGAACCCTGATTACCCCAATGCGTATCAGGTGTCGAGGAAGTACCTTGCATTAAATTCTATCCTCGTGGAAACAAGTTAGTCACAACAACAGGTTGTTGCTACATTAACAAGCATTGGGATTCCTCGAGTTTGGGGCACAAGTGAGTCAGGTGATCTTCCTTGCAAATATTGTAGGGAAAATTTACCTTCCTCTTTTAATTTTTTCCCCCCTCAGCATTGTTAGTTGACTTTTTCTCGTTGCCCCCACCATCTTTCTTGCCCTTTCCCTCATTTTTTCCTCCAGGTTTCTGAGGACCCTTTGTAGTCATCAACTATACACTATGTACATCCGTTGATTAAGCGGTGGGGGTGGTCAAACCAGAGGTCTGACCATCCATGGTTTGTTGTATGGAAAACTGTTGGATTTGATTAGAAATCAGATTTGCAGCTTTTTTTGCAAAGAATCGACAATGCCATCAGCATGTGGTCTTGACTTCAGTTTTTTCAAGTCAAAAGTCAATCATGGCACGTCTGGCATTATCTCATAGAGCATGTATGATTGAGAGTAAATGAGCTCTAACTGTTATGCCCTAAATATTGATTACTCCTCAGTGAACACTCCTGAAGTCACACCTTCCGTAGAAATATAAGTAATGAATTCAAGCACCATTCTAAAATAAATTCGATAGGAACCATGGCCTTAGTCCAACTTTTATGTCTGCTCCATTCCTGAATGTGATTGGAAATGTGAGTGGCTTCGTTTTGTTCAAAATTATCCAAAATCTCTATATCGACATCATACTAGAACAAGAGTTGAAAAAGATTAAGGAAGACAATGGCTAGCTCACCGAAAGTTCTGTACTTCGACCCCTCCAGCTCTATGTACCATTTAGTAGCACTTCCTGTGAGGGTGTGTTGGAATAACCATAACAAAATGGAATCATCATTCAATGAATTAAAGGAGCATCATAAATGAAACGTCGTCACATGATCTCTAGGGTATTCACCACTCTTACCTTCAAATTTTGGTATATCCAAAGGAATTTTGGTAGGAATTGGAGGTCAATTAGAGTTATGATGAATCAGATCATTCATTAACTAGGAAAAATATGACAAATGAAGAGTTTCCAGAAAAGGAAATCTGCTTTGTGACGTTGAGGAAAGAAAGAAATGATTCACTAACCCTAATTTTTTAGCCTGAAAAGACAGTCCTGGATTGAAGCTGGCACTAGGTTTGTAGAAAGAGTTTGTGGATGGTCCAGAGTTTTGAAAAAACCATATTGGCCTTGGTTAAGCGAAGGAAAACCTCCACTCATCTGGTTCTCGAACAAAAAAGCAGAGTTTCCCCTTGCTGACCAACCTTGTGAAGGAAAAGGTCCTTGCATGGGGGCATTCTGATCAAGAAAGGGGTTGCCCTCTTACGACATCCCTTGCAAGGAAGAAGAAAATTTCATAGGGTTCCATTGACCAGGGAAGGGGTTTCCCCTTGCTGGAACCGTAGACGAAGTGAAAGGATTACTCCTGCAACCACCATATAGCGTGAACGAAGTCAAAGTGGATGGTATGCTATAGGATTTAAATCCACTACCCAGAGAACTACCCCATCCTGTGAAAGGGTTAGGCCCAGAAGATGGGAATGATGCACTTCTAATAGAGGGAAAATATGGAGAAATACGACCCCCGTCACAAGGAACAACTTGGTAGGGGATAAACGAACTCCCCTCACCAACATTAGAAGCTTGGGTCGATAACTGGGAACCATTCAAGATTCTTTTCATGCACATCGACAACATACCAAATGAAAAAGTGTTGGTTGTCAAAGGTAACAACATAGTTTCACTCACCAAGTTACTGGAACCAATGATCGACGGAGCATAGACAATGATTAATCTGAGTATGGTAGACTACACCACACTCGTCATTCGGTTAGAGACACTAGGAGGAAGAATTCCTCCCATGACAATAGTCATCGTGGGATTTGTTGGGACTCCCGAAGGAAACACTTCTAAAGTGCCTTCCATTATGAACCACCAAAGAGGGCTACTATTAGTGAAGTCTAACCCAAGAGCTATAAGTTGCACAACAACTAGAGCATGAGGCCCAGTTAACGAAGGGTTGAAAGGATGAGAAAAATATTTAGTTCCAAGATCTGATATGGTAATGACCTCTATATCATAAGCATTATTTTCTACGAGTTTTGTATTTATGATCTCAATTGGGCCAGTCAGTACAAAAGTGTCGGATTAGTCAAGTCTATGCCTAAGAGGAGAAGTTGGAGGATTGACCTCTACTTCTTCTTCAGGCTGAATGCCTTGAAGTCCCCTCAATCGATGAGGTATTTGGTTAGCCACTTTGAGTTTCTATCTCTAGGGGACTATCCACACCTTTCCAAGAAAACTACGATAAAAAGCACACCACTAAAAAATGCCCTAAGTGCAACAACAGTCACAAACAACTTTGTCAATATCCCAACTTAGGTGGATTAGGTCCTAAGATCTAATAGTAACAAAGTAAGGATAAGGGCCTTTCTAGCGAAGGAAAATATTGATTAAGTCCCATGAACCAACAAACAAAGGAGTGAGAAGTAGTTAAATCGACCTCCACTAACCATCCTTATCAGGTGCAAGTACCCACACGAACCCTCCAACAATACGATAATTGTGATACGAATTCCACCCCGGGTTCCATAGGAAACCCCCCACAGTCACCTCTGAGATTCCTAGGAAAATCAACTAAGGTCTAAGGTCACCAACTCATAGTTAGCGTTTGGGGGGTACAGTCGACAATCAGGATCTAACGTATGGGTAGTGTAACTAAGCCTGAAGCTCTTCCAAAGGACTGTCTACAAAAGGGCCAATGTCACTTCATAAAATCTCAAAATAGGCCAGAAGCTTCTAGAGTACTGATGCCAAGAGGGCCAGTATCACTTCAGGAAAACCTCAAATAGGTTCAAAATTCACAGAGGACTAACATCGGATGAGTCGGTATCACTTCACAAAAAACCCCCAATATACAATCTCTCCACTATGCTTAGTTAAGCTTTGGAGGGGTTATCTCCTTGGCTCGCCTTTGCGCGACCTCGTGTTTGACTCCTGTGTTAGAGGAGATACCCAACTATACTTATACAAAATTAGGTTTTGCACTCCCTAGCTCAGACTCTTAAGTTTATTTTCTGGTCTTGGTGAAATTAACTCTCCAACCTAAACCAAGGCCTTAGCATAAACTTGTTTGTTTACCATAATAAAATGAAAATGTCTAATTTATTTTAGTTAACATTCATTTTATAGGTTGTTATTTGCTCAAAAAGGGTGTGGAGTGAAACTCAATGATGTTTCAACGGACTCAATAGAAAACCACTTAAGAACACAAATGTGAAATGCAATTCTTCACTGATAATGAGAGTGTAAACAACACTTTAGAATTTAACAAACCCAAACTCTTTCCTTTTTGTATGCAAAGATTGCAATTTTTCTTTTACATGCAATGCATTTACTATTGCAAGTTTTAAATG
Source organism: Picea engelmannii (assembly GCA_009831015.1). Classification (NCBI taxonomy): domain Eukaryota; kingdom Viridiplantae; phylum Streptophyta; class Pinopsida; order Pinales; family Pinaceae; genus Picea; species Picea engelmannii. Next base: position 217,463 of record ML807553.1, read on the forward strand.
CAAGACAACTAACAATATTGGGATTCTTTTAGTCAAAGCTCTAGAAACAAAATATTGTGTTTTCCTTTCTTTTTTTTTCTAAAAAAAATACAAAAGTGAAACAAGATAGAAAACATGCATATGATGAACTTTTCTTTTTCAGATGTAAATGCAACAAGGGAAAGGAGGAAAAAATTCACAAGCATACACATGTTCTTACACTTTTTATTTATACAAAACAAGAAAGAAAAGGGAAAAAAGGTTGAAAACAGATGACTAGACGCCCTAAGAACACTGCAGGAGTAGGAAACAGAGTGCAATGAACACCCAACATACCTTTCTAAAACCCTAAACTATAAAAAGACAAAAACAACCTTGATTATACAAGAAAGATGTAAAATATTTTTGAACTTTTCTTATAATATTGCAAGCAAAGGAAACAAATTTTGAAAACTCAAAACCACTTTGAAGACCTGGCAGGGCCCTGAAAGATCCCCTAAAATCACAATCCCAACCTCCAGAGGTATGGAAAAGGTCAAAAACCCCTTCATAGAACATGTACGCATATGTCCAATGGAAAAGTAGCGTATGTACACGACTTTTACTAGAGAAAATCACGTATGTACGTGAATGTACTAAGGGAAACTTGCGTACACCCTTAAAAATCCTCTCTAACTGAGAGAGGAAGGTCTGGAAGACTTAACAAATATTTTATAAATTCAAAGAAGGATAAAAAAAGGTTCAAAGCACAGAAAAGGTTTCAAAAGGAATGCAAAAATAAGCACCCTTAACAACCCAAAAAGGGAGAATCCCCAGTATGGCCGTGAGATATGTTATCAAAATCAAATTCCTATGGCTTTGGGTCAGTGCCACAACAAAGAAGTGTCCTTAAAAGACTCCTCTCAACCTCTAATTAGACAATCAATTAGAAATAACTACCTTTCATAACTAACTTCTAGAAGAAAGGAAGAAGGGCATACCTAGAACATTGCATTTGAAGTAGATTTTACTTGAGGTCTTTCGCTCTAGAAATCATTGAGAATAATGTTCTAAAATTCCTGCAACCAAAGAGGTATGCTATTGCAAGAAAGTAGTTACCGCCCACTAGCTAAATATTATCAATTCAAATTCTTTGTTATATTCAATATAAGATGCATATAATATCATTGGAATCATGAATTGACACAAAGAATCGAACGAGAATGAGAGTTATTTTATTGATAATAGAAAAAGGGGTTGGTTATAACTTGTAACCATTGTGGCACAATCCTGGAACCAGGATCTAGTTTCCTCCACCCAAATCCTAAGATAATGAAGTCTACCTCTGAATTTGTGTGTCCTGGCAGGTCCAAGGAAGTAATGAGATTCTTCCTGACAAGATAAAAAGGAACACAAATCCTGAAAACAAGGGTTTTCAAGGGGGAAGACAATCTCAGAAATATAGGGAAACTCCTCCATCCCTAGGCTCTCTTTTATACTCTCTTTTGTTAGTTGGAGTAGTTATGGACAGGCTATAGGAGGTTGAGAATCGAGGGAACCCGTCAACTCCGCCCCAAATGTCAAGAATTATATTTTTTTTAGCCAATTAAACTTGTACACGGGTTTCTAACTAGCAAGTCGCATATCTATGCGAGTTTCTTTGAGGAGAGTTGCATACATCTTGAAAAATGGTATTTTAAATATATTTTTAGGGAGGAAAAGGGGGGTTCAACTCTTGCAAATAAGGAAGAGGTTGTAAATGAGGAAAATGAGCTATCATGAGCATATATGGTGGCAAATGATGCTATAACACTAGGTGTAAATGTCTCTCCTAAAAGGAAATAAATCTAGCAAAGGATAAAGTCACAATAACAAACAATCAAGCAACAAGTGATCAAACAACAACACTATATGCTCAAGAGCTGCAACAAGTGGTTCCAAGTGTTTTTGAATCACAATGTGCATGTCCTAATATAAACTTATATCCTCTCAAAGAAAAATACTCTAGCCTAAAAATAAACTAAGATTTCTCAAACAAGTATACACTATGACCCGTTCAAACCTTTACTCAAAATGGTTGAAGGTACCACCGAAGAAACATGATGAAGAGTAGAAAAATGGGCCTTCCAAACAACTACCACTAGAGGTGAAGAAATATCTTTTGTAGATGAATGAAGGTACAAATGAGATAGTTATAACTAGGAGATAAAGGATGATGAAATCTCAATGACACATATAAATTTGTCTTGGGTGCTCTCCCTCTTGCTAGAACCACTCAGGTAGGAGCCTAATATAATGGCCACTAAGCTATATTTTCATGGATGCATGCAACATGTTACCTTACATTCAAGTTGAAATCGAATTGTCAAGGGATCTTCGGTATTTAAAGGGATATGAGTTTCAATCAAACTTTTGGTCCCAAACTTGGAATTATCCACTTTAAAGAGTGTGCCTATTTCTAAACTATTCTTGACCATATCTTATACAAAGGATTTCAAGTTCCCTAAAATTCAACCACTATGTTTTAGATGTAAAATGGTTGTGGTGAATTATTTGGATGCCTATACCCACAACCCTATCTCAACTACAAGACTATTTTGTCCCCAATGGGGGATTTAGTGTGCTAAGTTAAGTGATTTATTTTAAGGTTGAGCTTGGGGTCATGAACCTAACATATGATTAAGGTGTGAATTGGATGCACATTTGGTGCCATCAACTTCAAATTAAAACGCTTTGACATAGAATTACTTGCAATAAATGAGACTTGAAATTGAATGCAAGCTAGAAACTAAGACAAGTTCTCAAGTAAAAGAAACTCTTTATTTATATTAATGAACTTTCAAAGGAGAAAGAAGCATGAAACAATTTAGATCTATTAGGATATTTAGACACTTAGGAGTTAGTTAAGATCTACTTGGTCTAATATTTCGTTAGGTAAAAGTGTGTTTCTTAGTGTGTTTCTTTAGTATGCATTTGTAGTAGGGAAATCCGACAGTCACAATATGTTCCCGACATAGAGTGATCCAACGGTTCATACTCTCCTCGATCTTAATGGCCATTGATCTATGGCTTAACATCTGATTGGTCCATGATCTCTATTTAAAGATCATGGAGTGTCATTTTCCGATGATCGATTGTGAAAAATTCTATTGTAAAATCTCTCTGTAATTTTTTTCTTTTGCATTAATAAACTACTCCAAGTGGTTGCGTTGGTTGGGGTCGTGGATGTTTCCCCATAGGTGTTTTACCACGTGAAAACATCAATGTGTTGATCTTTGATCTGGTTATGTGAGTGGTTACTGAAGGTGTTCATCCTCTATTGGAATACATGTGTTGTTGAACATGGTATCAGAGCCCGTTTGAAGACCCACTCTTGTTGTAGATCGAGATCGTGAAGCCGAGTTGCCTCATATCCATTTTCTGTCATTTTTGTACATTTTTAGACTGAGAGGAATATTCCATTGCATCCAGAGCACGTGTTTCATTCAGGAACACTTTTCGTTTCACTCAAAAATGTTTCTGTTTGCCCAAGATACTGTCATTACAGTCAGATCTGGAGGTATAAAGCTTGAATATGCATTTTTAAAATTTTTGCAGAGTAGTATTTTGGTTTTATTTCGGTTTTGTATTATTTATTTCCAGGTTTCTACTCTTTTAGATATGCGTATTCTCTTTGCCCCGTGCCCTATGTGATCTCAGAAAATCAAAAACAGATAGGAAAAGGTGCATCTTCCGGGTAAGTTAACTGAGATCTAAACCTTGTTGTCATCGAGAAGCGAATTTTTTTTTCTTGTGTGAAAATATTTTTTTTAGCACGCTCTCCAAGGCCATCTTCAACAACAACAACAAATACAAAAATCCTCCTTCTGAACATTACACTATGTTTTGCTAGATCATTTGGTTAAAATTTGCCTTATTAAGTAAGAGGCCTTGAGTTCAAGTAGCTTTAATATTTTATTTTAGAGTTATTTATTTTGCATGCAACTTTTCTGTTATAAAGTAACTTCATTGTAAAAGTGATTCCCACTTGTCTTTATAAAAGTGGGTCACTTCATAAAGCATCTTACACTATCACGTGGTCATTTGGTTACCGTTTATGCATTTTTTTTAAAGGGCATAACTCTCACATCTGAAGTCTGTTTTCAGTGCCATTTTTTTTAAAACCGCATAACTTTTTGAGCTCTTTCCATCCAAATCATCAATTTCAGTTTTTAAATCCATATTATCTGCATATTTAATATGGATTCTACAAGTAATGTTTTTCTTACCAGCACCTACTTCCAATGGAAATCTCATATGGAAGATTTATTAAGAAGTAAAGGCTTGTATCAGATTACCTTGGGAAAGGAAAAAGAATCCACTGATGATGATAAGAAAGCCAAACGGGATAATAGGAGTGACGAAGCACGTGGACTAATCGGAATGTCCATCTCTCCTTATTTAATATATCACCTTCAAGAAATTAATGACCCCAAAGAAGCTTGGGAAAAGATCAAATCTGTGTTTGGTAAACTCAATATTATTCGAGCACAATAGTTAGAAAATCAAGTATTGACCTTGAGTCCAAGTGATTTTTCTTGCTTTGGAGACTATCTATCTAGGTTTAAAACACTTAGAATTTTATGTGAAGAATGTAAGATAAAAATGGAGGAAGAGAGTTTCATTTATCTTATTATTTCTAAGCTAGGTAGTGCATATTTTGTGTTTGTATCTACATTTTATGCCATTAGAGAGGCTCTAGGGAAAGATTTTGAAAAACCCACTCTTGAGTCTTTTTGTGTTGCTTTGATTAGAGAGGAAGAAAATCTTGTACAACTTGGAGTGATCAACACTGCAGGTACCTCCAACAAAGCCTTAGTTGCTCAACAGAAAGATAAACCCAAGAATCCCAAGAAGCAACATCCTCGCCACGACAACAAGCAATATAAGGGTCCCAAACCCACT
>ML807553.1:223911-240077 GCA_009831015.1 Picea engelmannii
AAACGATACTTGGGATCTTGTACCTCTTCCAAAAGGAAGAAAACTTGTCAGATGTAAATGGGTCTACAGAACTAAGTATGCATCAGATTGAAGTGTTGAAAGACACAAGGCTCGGTTAGTTGCCAAAGGATTCTCCCAAGTTGAAGGAATTGACTATAATGAAACCTTTTCCCCTGTAGCCAAAATGAATTCCATCCGCCTCGTTCTTGCCCTTCCTGCCTCACATAAATGAGAGGTCCATCAGATGGATGTTAAATCTTCCTTCTTGCATGGTGATTTGAAAGAAGAAATCTACATGGAACAACCTCCTGGCTATGTCCAAAATGACTCTAGCCTTGTTTGTCTCCTTAAGAAATCTCTTTATGGTCTTAAGAAAGCCCCACGATCTTGATATGCCAAAATGGATAACTTTCTTATTGACACTAGATTCTCTAGATGTCATTCTGATCCTAATGTTTATACCAAGAAAGTAGGAAGCCATCTCATAATCCTTTTCCTTTATGTTGATGACCTTATCCTCACTGGTAGTGACTCAAAACTTTTAAACCATGTGAAAACCAGCCTTAAGAAGAAATTTGAAATGACAGACTTAGGTTTTTTGCACTATTTTCTTAGCCTCCAAGTTTTGCAAATCAATGAAGGAATTTTTCTTTCCTAGTCTAAGTATGCTTGTGACCTTCTTCGTCGCTTTCACATGGATGATTGTAAACCAACCCCTTCTCCCTTCCAGTCTGGAGTCAAGCTTACTGCCACTTGTACTTCTCCTGAAGTTGATGCCACCTTGTACTGTCAGCTAGTTGGTAGCCTCTTATACTTGACTCATACATGTCCTACTCTTTCCTTTGTTGTTGGTCTTGTTGCCCGGTATATGCAAACACCCCATGAAATCCATTGGAAAGAAGCTAAAAGGATACTTTGCTATGTCTGTGGTACAATTCAGTTCGGGATACATTACAGTTCAGGGGGGACTCCTTTATTGGTTGGTTTCACTGATTCAGATTGGGTCAGCGACCCTGATGATCGAAATTCTACTACAGGTTATGTTTTTAGCCTTGGTTTAGGACCTGTCACTTGGGCCTGTAAGAAACAAAAGGCTATTGCACTTTTTTCAGCAGAAGCAGAGAATCAAGTAGTCGTAAATGCAAGTCAGGAAGCTTTGTGGCTTCAACAGATCCTTTCAGAGTTTGGATTCGAGCAGTAGCATCCGACTAGCCTTTGGTGTGACAATCAGAGTGCCATAAATCTTGGCAAAGACCCAGTTCAACATCAGTGCAACAAGCACATCGATCTACACATGCACTTCATTAGAAATCTCATTCATGATCAAGTTATTGAAGTGCTATATTTCCCTACAAAAGATCAAGTTGCAGACATTTTCACAAAGTCTCTTCCAGAAGCAAATTTTTCCAAACTTTGATCTATGTTAGGATTTTGGGAAGTTGTCATTGATGGGGGATAGGCTCTAATGCCTTCTTCCTTCTCCTATTGTGTCAACATTGTAAATCCTTCAATCCTATCCCAAGTTGTTCTTAAGGGGGGATGTTAGGATATTCAGACACTTAGGAGTTAGTTAAGATCTACTTGGTCTAATATGTCGTTAGGTAAAAGTGTGTTTCTTAGTGTGTTTCTTTAGTATGCATTTGTAATTAGGAAATCTGACAGTCACGATATGTTCCTGACATAGAGTGATCTGATTGTTCATACTCTCCTCGATCTTAACGACCATTTATATGTGGCTTGACACTCGATTGGTCCATGATCTCTATTTAAAGAGCATGGAGGGTCATTTGCCAATGATCGATTGTGAGAAACTCTATTGTAAAATCTCATCTTTTTTTTTGCATTAACAAACTGCTCCAAGTGGTCGCGTTGGTTGGGGCCGTAGATATTTCCCCGTAGGGGTTTTACCATGTTAAAACATTGGTGTGTTGATCTTTGATATGGTTATGTGAGTGGTTATTGAAGGTGTTTGTCCTATGTTGGAATACCTGTGTTGTCGAACAAGATCAACAAATAAAATCTCCTGCTTCAACCTAGCTAAGGAATAGGAAAAAATGAGCATGAACTTTCAATTGAAAAGCAAAATAAACAAGCCAAATTCTAGGAAGCAACATAGATTATTTTCCTTAACTTGACAAAATTTTCAATTTGAAATAAAATGCCTACTTTAACAACAAACATGCAAGGGATAAAATCTAGAAAAAATATATCTAGTTGGCTAAAAAAGAAAAGGCCAAAACCCTTCACAAAATCCCAAACCCTAGGACAAGTACTAATGCAACAAGGGAGGATTTTCTTTGTCCAAAGTTTTTGTAAGTGAAGTAAGTCTAAGAGATTTTCAAGCAAGTTGTGGATCTATACTTAGTATACTCGAACATAAATATGCAATGAAACAAAATGAAATACTAAAATCAGAAGGTACTAAGAACTCTTGGGGGGGGGTTTATCTACATACATAATTTATCTAACAATGCATAATAGAACAATACTAGTATCCTAAAAGTTTAAAACAACCCTACAAGAGTACTAATTAGATCGAGAAAAAAAACAAAAAGAATAAAATCAATTCTAGGATCAGTGCAAAAAGTACCTTAAAAACTACATTGGTAGTGTGGAAATAGGGGTCAAAATTTGTGCTAAATGTGTGTATAAAACCCCCTAAAAAGTGTGTTGGAATAGTGCAGAAACTGGGGTCATTATCTATGCCAAATGACAATGAAATAGGGGGCATTGACCCTGAAACCTGATAACTTCTGTGCAAATAGAACAAAAATAAACAAAAATCAAATTCCACAATTTACACTATGAGTGAAGGGGGTAAGGGGGAAACAGACACACACGTACCCATAACTAGTGAAGAAGAAATGGTTATTTTCCCTGATGGAGTTTCCAATCTATTGTGTGCAATTTGTGATAAGGGTGTATAATGTGCATTGACTAAATGGTTGTGTGTCAAACACATACAATAATGGATTTTAGAGCTATAAAACCTAAACCATAAGCTAAGTTTACCATTCTTAAACCCTAATTTAATCATGCAAGAAAGAACATAAGAAAGAAAGTATCACATTAAACTTGAACAATAAGTTTAAAAAGAATGTAAAGAATGATCCATTACCAATGAATAGGCCAATAAAACACCTATGAAGTGAGCTTGATGAAGATGATGGGATCCAAAGCCCCTCCTTGGGATGGGTCCTTGGCTTCCTTATTGTGTTTATCACTCCCTCCTTGGTTTATGGCTTCCTTAGTGGATACACAAGGTACCTAGACAAGAAATATGCTATCAAGAAGAAGCGAGCCTCAATATTTCCGGTGATATTTCGACAACATAACCTTACTTATGATAATGGATTAATGGAGAGACCTCAAATACATTATTTATAAATAAAGTAGTGGTTAAACCCCCTTGACATGCTCTCCAAAATAGTGATTAAAGATGACCAAATAAATATTAACAAAAACAATTAGGTTTTAGGATGGTCCATATATAAATAATTTCCCATATTGGCAAAATTTGGCGTGGAAATAGTCAAAATTGGATTTTGGCATAACAATGCAACATTTGGGAGTTATTATCCATGTTGTCCGAGCACACTTATTGGGGTTAATATTTGTGTTGTCACATTTTTTTCAATTTTAGGGTCTTACTTTGTTGTTTCAAATGAGTTTAAAGTCATATGGTGGTGGAAAGGGGCTGGAAATGGTGGTTATGTATGCCAATAGTGGTGTATTTGAATATTACTGCTAGAAATATCTCAAGTGAGCAGTTTTAATGTGGTAACAATTACATTGAAAGTTTTGTCATGAGCCCATCCTAAATTTGGCACATCAAGAGCACTTCCAAGTGAGGAATATTTCAATTGAAGAGAAACCAAAGAGTAAAAAATCCCTTGCCCGATAAAGATTTGTATAGATATGTGTGTCTTTGCTAGTTATTTTGTTATTTAGACTAGATTATTTTAGATATTTTTTGTGTCACTAACTATATGGAATGTAAGGAAGATAACTTAGGATAGGACCAATTTTTTTTTTTATCTTAGATCTTAAAGGTAATTTTTTAAAGGCATACTTCACTAACTTTGAAAATCTCATCCTTTTGATGGAATTCATGACCTTATGAATATTGTAAGGGTCATTGTATTTCTAGATTGTTAGTATATAATCCTTTATTTTTGTTGGAAAAAAAAACAAGAGGTTCTAACCAACACCTAACACTTCTCTCTCATCAACTATCAAACCCTTTCTAATGGAAGACATTAATATTTTTTCTCCCAACTACCACTATTTTATTTCCATCAACTGGCATATTCTTTGTAACAAGAAATTTCTTCCATAGTTAATTAAGCCTTCCTAGGAAACAAAAGTTTCCAATATTTGATGGTTTCATGTAATAACCATTCACCATTGGGTCAATAATGATTAGGTTTTTTCCTCCAAAGGCCTAAGATCCTTCATCACACTTTGATTCAAATTTCCAACATGTATGTTATTGTAATTCAATGGAGGTAATTTATATTTACTATGTTCTTTCTCTCATTTTTTTCTCTTTGAATGTTCATAATGCTCATTGATTAAGTTGTCAAGTTGAATACGCATATGTTTCATGATTTGCATACAAGTATATTTGTTCACACATAATATGGAGGGCATATATAAACAAAAAATATGAGTTTCCATTCATAACTTGGAGCAACTTTCAAACTTGAAATGAAACACTAGGAAATCATCACAATGGACTATCTAAAAATGTAATAGAAATACAAGAAAATTCATAAAATACTTGTAATAAGCTAAATATGGTTATGAAAATCGTCTCCAAAATAGCATTAACCGCCAAACAATAGGCATTCCTATTTGTATGTCACGTAATTTCCCCAAAGTTATACATAAGAATCTATATTAGATAAGAAAGAGGGTGAACAAAACTATTCAAACCCATTGCCAATCTTCATAAAATTATGATATCTAAGGAAAAATGGCTTAATTTGTAATACATATCAGATCTATAACAACTAAAGATCTCAATAGAAAGAACTAGTGTATTATTTAGTTAGGAAACTTTGCTATCACCAACTAGTGTAAGGCTCTCAATGACACCAACTAGAATAAGGAACCAATCCTTATTAGCACCAACTAGTGTAAGGCTCTTAATGACACCAACTAGAATAAGGAACCAATCCTAATTATCACCAAGTAGTAAAATGATGTGCCATCAAACTACTTTGTAATCGTTTTCTACCTCAAAACGTCATTGACATCCTCTCATATGAGAAATAATTTAGTCTTATACTCAACACTTGTTATAACCAACTAGTAAAATGATGTTTCGTTAAACTACTTTTTAGTCATATCCTACCTCGAACCATCATTTGTATCCCCTCACGGAAGCCAAAAATTATCTTTATACTCAATAGTCTACCCTTCACCACTCCCATTTACTGTTAGGTTACAAGTGTGTGAGCCTAGGCAAGGAAATTTAGATTCTAATTATAGGTCCTCATTTGTACCCCTTGTCTTGAATGAGCTCTAACTAAGTGTTATCTTGTCAAAAATATCCCCTTCTAAGTATCAAAATGAAGCAGATATATGATAGATATCATTCGTGAGCATTGAATGTGCATGAAAGTGAAGTAGTACTATATTCCTCAAATATTATTCTTTCATGGTGTTATCTTGTCAAAAATATCCCCTTCTAAGTATCAAAATGAAACAGATATATGATAGATATCGTTGGTGAGCATTGAATGTGCAAAGTGAAGTAGTCCTGTATTCCTCAAATATTATTCTTTCATGGTACTTTCTATCCACCTAAACGGGATGAGTTAACAAAAAGTTGATTGTCATGTAATATGTGATAGGGATATTCTTACCACTTACATTGTGTCTTTGCTTACCATTTATCATATCGTAGCCCACATTTTACTTGCAACTCATCCATGTTCCATACTGGTATATTAATTACCCTTTTGATACATCATTCTCACATCATCCATGTACTTTTGGATTCTATACCCCATCAACTTAGGAATTACAAAAATATTTTGAAGTAAAGTAATGTGTTCATTATTAGGGCCTTAATGTCAAATTTGTACTAGGAAAACCTTCACATTGTCAAATAACTTATATGAACAAAATTTAATTTACACAATAAATTTCCTTTATATGGTCCACATGAATTAAGAATCTAAGAATAATATTTATAATAAGGTCTATGCACCAAACTAGGGTCTCAAAGTGAGGCATTACACTTTGGGAAGAATATAGATGAACAATGCCAAAAGAAAATTCATTATGCCCATAGAATCAAGGTACCCTATTAAAACCCATTCTAAATCATCCTTCCAAATTCAATATTAAATAATCCCTTACCTTTATATTCAAATTACATGCCACACTAGACTACTCTTTGGCACACAAAGGCCCCCCATGGTTAATACATCACCTAAGGAGGAAGGGTTGCCCCATTAAACCTTCAAATAAATGTTTGGCCATGTAGATTAATAACTTATCCTAGATATCACCATATAAGACATGAGAGGACAATTGAATCAGTGAATGTGGGGTAGTAACATAGCCTTGCCAAGGTTCAATTTCTAAAAAAATTAGTTAGTGTGCCCTCACAAGGGAGCCATTGATAAGTGGTTGAGTTGTCATGGTCATTAATTCAGGTCAGTTAGTCACATGTCAAACAATGTGAACAATGTCCCACCTCTTGATATGTGGTGGATATGTGACACTTAATAAATTCAAAGGATATTTTCTCTAGTTTTCAAATCTCGTCAACTAAAACCTCAAATATTGTAGACCTATTCTCATTATAAACCTACCTTGGGGGATTCAATAACTTTTTAGAACACATTATGCATGATAAAAACAAGAGCATGAATAATGGGTTATTATAAATTGGTAGACCGTATTAGACAAATTAAGAGGAATTTGGTCTACTAGTACAATAGAATCATATCTCTAGTCGGCATAGTGACCCTAATCTAACCATACATCCTTTTGTTTCAAATATACCAAATCTTTGTCCTTGAAACACTAAGTAGAATCATTCTTGAGATTGAAATTTTAGCTAGGGAATCATTATGAAGTGGAGCTAAGGTCAAGAAAAAATTACATGTATTGGCTTGGTACATAGTCATTATGCTTTAATGGTTGAGGTTTCGGGCTTGAGAAGGATAGGGATAATGATCAGAGCAGTAATAACAATTTTTTGGGGGAGGCAAAATCCCAACATAATGTATTGTATTTTGGAGAAAGATGATGGGGAAAAATACTTAGGAAATCAAGTCTCCTACTCCATCTCACAAATGGAAGAATCCCTAAAGGGTTCATCCTCATAAAACACCATAGTTTTAAAATAAAGGATTATAAGATAGGGGTTGTTTTGGGAAATTGGAAAAGGAAACTAAATGTCCTGTTAGGATAATGCTTTGAATGGGAACAAACCTATAAAGGAGGAATATGATATGACTATAGTGATAAATTTCATATGACTAGATGCCATATGGACTCCATATCAGACAAGAAGGAGATTTCTTTCATTAATGACAGAAAAATGGATTGGTTACAACCTGTAACCATTGCAACATCATCTCAGAGCTAGGCTCCAAGTTCCTCCACCCAAGGATGAAAATGTATAGGAGTGCCTCCAACACTTTTCACTCTAGTAGGTCCAAGGAAGACAAAGGTGTTCTTCCTGACAAGATAAGGCAAATGAAAATTATGGAAACAAGGGTTTCCAGGAAGAGGGGACAATCTCAAACACTAGGGAAATAGGGCACTTGCATGATAATCTTCAAAAGGACAGCATAAGGGTGCATTTCTTAGCCATCTTGGTTATCCCTTTCCTCCACCCCAAGGCTCTCTTTTATACTCCATTTTGATGGTTAGAGTCATTATGTACAGGCTTTAGGAAGTTGGGGAATGGAAAAACCCGTAAAATCTGCCCGAAATGTCGGGATTATATTTTTTTTGAGCCAAAATTAACATGTACGTGGGTTGCTAACAAGGAACCCGCATGCCTACATGAGTTTCTTTAAGGAAAGTCGTGTACACTTTGATAAAAGTATTTTTTAAATAATCTTTTGAGGAAAAAGGGGATTTAAGTCCTAAATGAAGGGAAAGGGATGTAACATAGGCCAATGAGTCATCATATGCATGTATAGTGGCAAATGATGCTATAACAGATGTCCCCTAATGTGTGAGGTCAGAAGGGAAACTAATGGTCGAAATAAATTACAAAACTCATGAAATAATGGAGGGGCCATTGGGTAGGAATAGTTGAAGACTGGTCCCAAAACAATACCTACACCATAAACAAGTAATATACTCTCTTCTCAAATCGGGCATTCCCATGCTTGAGTATGATGTAAGCATGATCACCAATCAAATACATCACAGATCCATGAATGATAGAAATATAATTTATTTCCATGGCCACAAGAATTATACACAGTGAATGTAGATGATAGCCATGACTGGATACACAATGGAGCTACGTCTCATAATCAAATCAGAGGATATATGGAGCCAAGTAAGTGAAAAAATTTATCCTTTGCAAGTACCAATGTCTGTGAGGGTGGTACAATCAATATAGGTCGGGTAGGAGCACAAAATATTTGATGCTCGTACTTCAATCGAAGTCTTCAATCTGGCCATCGTGGTACAAGTCTACACTATGTGAATAAAAAAGTTGAAGTCGAACACAGTGAGACACCATTTGATTACCATTCATTGATGTATATTGTTAACAAATGTGAGATAGCCCGCCAATGATGATAATGGGCATCAAGGTACATACAATAATCTAACAAGTGTGAAGACATGATCTGATGTCGAACACCTCATAGAATATATCGATCAAAGGACATCAATGTATTCCTACTGTCAATAGCGAGGGAACCTACCACTGATGATTGTAATCCCTAAGGTACTAATAAAAACTCTCAATCCCCATCACATAGAAAGATGTTCCGAAGTTGATAAGAAGAGATCTATTGGAAGGAAGGCATTGAGGCATCCTCTATCATCCAACACAACGGAAAGAATAAGGCCAAAGATTTGGAAAGAATTAGATGAAAATGATTGTAAGAACCACACTGAGGTATGACTCCAACATGCATGAGAGGAAATAACACACGATAGAGACTCTCTGAATAGTATCCAATGATGAAGAATACTGACAAAGATGAGGAATCCACCAATGGGGTCAAATGGAAACCAAGGTACCGCATAAATCCCTATGTGTGATGATGGTTATTGACGTTGAAGACAAGGGAATCCACTTAGTCAACAACCAATGATGGTTTTCATTTGTTGAGCGCAAGGTCACCTATCAATAATGGAAATAGGACCAGGGTGAAAATCTAGGTCATACTCTCAGAGAAATGTGTCGAAGACGATGAGAGAAGACCTGCCAAGAAGAGGTAAATGGGGACCTTCTATACTAGCGCAAGTGGGATACAAAGATACTTGTGATACTAAGCAATATTTGTCTAACACGGGAAGGCCCACTCGGAAAGACAAAGATTTTGCAGAATGGTCAACATAGATTAACTTCCCTTGAATAGAGACATGACACAAAATGTTACTTAGGCAGCGTGGACTATAATTTGGGATACGCCTACGACATAGGAGGTATCAACAAACGCTCCATATGACTGGAAGAATAACCAGTCGGAGGAGAATATGCTAAAAAATGAGAAAAAAGGGCCTCTTAAAGCCATACTAAATCCAATAATGAGATGAAGACTCATAATATTGTTCTCTATTCAAGGGCTACATAAGTATTTTTCATATATAAAATATTTGGACTCATTCCCATCCTTTTTTTTGTTGTTTGATTTTTTTGTCTTTTTCATATTATAAATCTTGAAAATGAATAAAATCATGGTAAAGTACAATGGAGGAAACGAGTGTCGTGAGTAAGCAAACTAGTTCCAAGTGCAAGGAACATACCTATTCTCAATTCAAGGAAAGCATGTGTAGGATATGTACACTCAGGGAAATTTTCCTCCAAGAATAAAAGGTCTCTAGTCACAAAAGAAAAAAATTGCAAGGCTGGCTACGATTCGAGAATGCATACAATTGGCTTGGAAAACAACACGTTGAAGTTGACATTAGGCCTGAAAAGTGCAAGTGGTTAATATGCAAATGTAGATACAACTTAACACGAAAATGACGGATCCCCATATGGTATTATCCAGAATAATAATGAGAAGAAGATATGAGGCTTCAACGCAAAGTTATGATGAGACTAAACAAGTCTCCCGAGCCTATGAAAGTATTTCCATATGGGTGACAAACTGTGAACAAGATTCTAACTAGGGAACCCGTGAACGATAGGCTCTACCATGTGAATTACAACACTTCTAAACAACAAAGAAGGTTTTTTGTCACAACTAGGTGGGGTTGATCCTAAGGTAAAATGAAATAGGAAATGGATAATGAAAGAATGCATGAAGGGGAAAATCTAACCTATATGCCAGTTTCGATATCATTACCTGTCAGAATGGATCGACATGGAAGAAAAGGTACCAAAGAAAAATGTCTTCAAAGTCCTATATATACGACCAAAAACCCTCACACATAAGTTAATAAGTCCAATATAGAAACCTCTAATAAAAACAAGTATTATGGGATACAGAACTTGAAAACAAGAAACCCTAAAAGTACAATATGTACAGAGGACCGCATATCCTTACGACTTATGCATAGTAGTTCTCCACATAGAGGCCATTGCTAGGCTCGGGCCAAGGGATTTTGGTAACCAACCTATAAAGTTTCCAGTTCAGGAAGAGGTCGAGGATCCATAAGCATAGCTTCAAGGATGGCCTCATCTGAAGGAAACTCAACATCCATGAAACTAGGGCTCGACAACACACAAATACTAGGGCTCGAGGTCTTACAAACAACAATATCAGACTCAAGAGGAAAAACAAAGTCCCTTGGAAGAAAAGGGGGAAGTGAAGGATCACATGCCCCCATTCGATACAACACTTGATCAATTGTTGAGACCTCGTCTCGATAAGGAAAACATGACTATAAATATTCCGTCTTAGAAGCAATTGAACATCGAGGATAAGACACCACATAATTCACCAGTGGCAGGGAAGATTTTACTCGAACACTAGTAACACACAAAGGGGAAACTTGAGCTAAAATTGAACGAGGATGGTGATTATCATATGAAAGCTATCAATAGTGACAATGCTTCCATTGTGAGGAAAATGCATCACACAAAAGAGCGTAGACACCACAACATTCATCTCATATACATAATCACACCCAAGAAACATATTAAAGCACCACTAAAAGGTCAATAAGGACAGTCTTCCCACCTAAGGTGATAGGCAACTGAGGAAGGGTCCCCAAACATTCAATAGGTCTTTTTTTGAAAGCCAACAGTTCACTAGTAGTTGACACAATATTTGGAGAACCCAAAGCTTGCCAAGTTGAGGAGGATAAAATACTTGTAGAGTATCCTTCATCTACAATACATCGACGAACTTGGAGGGAGCATACTCGAAGAGAGTGGAATGCCCCCTTGTTTAGAAGGTACTGAACTGGAAATTATAAATACATATTTGAAAGATCCATCACTCCTCCAAAGATAGTGTGATCAGCCGAAGATTTTGTCGGATCGACCACTTTGGAAGACTGGTCATTCTCTAAGAGAAGAGTGGGATCGACCGAAGATTGCATCAGCACGAACACTTCCTCTACCACTAGTTGAATAAGATGTGAGACAACATGGTCAAGAGATGTGTCAGCCCCCAAAACGAGACTTGTATCGACCAAAGATGGGATCAACACAATCACTTCATCAACCAACAATTGGTTAGAATGTTGGGAAACCGAAGACGAAACAAAACTAGAAGGGCCTTCAGACAAGGACCATGCTCTTCGTACCATGAAAATAACAGGGCATAGATGAGTAAGTTGATATCCTTTGCAAATATTACAAGGTGACTTGGGCTTACATCTTATACGTCTAGGTTTTGCAACAATATCAATTCCCCTAGCATGACTTGCAGTGGTCGGTGGGTTTCCCCCAACATGACTTGCAGTGACTAGGTGTTGATCTCCAGCATGACTTGTAGAGTTTGGTGATGTTTGTCCAATATGACTAGTGGTTACTAGAATCGTTCCCCCGACATGAGTTGCAGCGGCTCATTGCTTTTCTTCAACACAACTCACAGAGATTGTTGGCATATCTCGAACATGACTCACATAGGTTAGAGACTTAGTTCCAGTATGTCTTGCAGGGATTGGAATTTTACCCCTAGCATGACTCATAGAGGTTGGTTTCTTGCCCCCAGAATGAGTAGCAGAGACTTGTGATAGGACTCCAACATGATTCATAGAGGTTGATTAATCGACGCTAGTATGACTAGCAATGACTGGACTTTTTCTCCCAGTATGACTCGTAAAGTCTAGTTGCTTTCCCCTAACATGAATAGTATATTTCATGTCTCCAACATGACTAGTAGAGGTTGGTGACATGACTCCAACATGACTCGTAGAGGTTACAGACTTAGTTCCAGTATGACTTGTAGGGACTGGGATTTCCCCCCTAGCATGACTCGCAGAGGCTAGTTTCTTTCCCCCAGCATGACTATAATAGGCTAGCGACACATCTCTAATGTGACTAGAAAAGGTTGGTAAATTCTTCTTCTTACCCTTCCTCTTCCTATTCCTTTTATACTTCTGGATACTAGTAGCTAGTCTTTCACCAGAAGAGGGAGAAGGAGGAGTATACTTCGCTAATGTAGAAGGTGAAGGATCAACATTCATACGATGCCCCTGACATAAGGTGCTTATCTGGTAAGCATCAAGAGCATTCAGGACATTTGGAGTGGTTCACAACCAAACTGGTAGTCCAACATTCATCCTAGGAATATTTAAAGTGGCTATGAAGGGGGCACCAAGGTTTCTAAAGAATGAAAAATCACAAGAGTCCCCTTGGGCAGGGGTCCCTTGGTTGGTATCCTCAATAAATTTGGCCATATATGTCTTATGCACAGGTTTGTCCCTTGCGGGATTGTTCATGTCCATAAAATTCTCACGCACTAAATCTGGAAAACCAGCAGTATAAAATCCCATGCCTTCTGGGACGTAGCTCCACACTTTCAAGAGAAAGACCAGGGGTCCTTCACGACCAATGCAGTGGTTGGTCAACCATCTTGAATTAACGGTCCAAAAGCGGTGATGTTGACACAACCTAAGGCCAACTATACAAAGAAACACTCCACTAAAAACTCCTAAGAGAAACATTGCAATCAAACAACTTCTCCAAAACTTTGTCACAGGTGGATAAGGTCATCATTCCAATGCAATGAAAAAGTGGAAAGGGACCTTCCAGATGAAGGCATGTGTTGATTAAGACCCGAGATCGGTGAACAAAGGAATGAGAAGCAATTATCCTGACCTCCACTAACCACCCTTATTCGGTGAAAGTACCCACACTTCATGGGGCACCCTCCAATAGTATATAAAAGTGTGATACAAAATCTTCCCTAAGTACCATGGGAAAAATCCCGCAATCACCTCTGAGATCCCTAGGAAAAGAAACTAAGGCCACCAACTCGTAGTCAGCGTCCAGCGGGTACAGTCGACAGTCGGGATCAAACATATGGGAAGGGTAACTAAGAAAGAATCCTTGAAAGCGCCACCTCTCACGGAGTTAAGGGAACTGACGAAACCCCCAATATATGATCTCTCCACTATGCTCAGTTAAACTTCGGAGGGGTTATCTCCTCAGCTCTCTTTCACACGACCTCATGTTTGACTCCTGTGTTAGAGGAGCTTCTCGGATATACTTATACGATAGTTTGATTTGAACTCTCCCTAGCTCAGAATCCTATGTTTGTTTACCGGGCTTAGAGAGTTATCTCTCTAATACTAATCCAAGGCCCCAACCCTAAACTTGTTTATGAACCCTAGAAACAAAGTCTAGTAAATTTTAAGTTTAGCGTTCATTTTAGCGACTATTTTTACTCAAAGGGTATGGAACTGAAACTGATGTTGTTTGAGACTCTTGCAAAAACGAAACTTATAAGAACATTGGAAAAAAAACTTTACAATAATCCTTCGAAAAAGAGTTTCAAAAAAAAAAAAATGAACAATCCTTCAAACCTTGAAATGCATTTTTTTCTCTTTCTGATGCAAAATGCACATTGCAACTTTTAAGAGAGACAAAAGAAGCAAACAAAAGGATTTTCTTTCTTATTTTTAATTTGAAATTCTTTCAAGATGAGAAGAAAACAAAATCATGTGCTAATAACTTTTTCTTTTTCAAAAGCAATGCAAAAACAATGCAAAGAAAGAAAGAGACCTAACTAGCAAAAAACTAGTTTTTTTTTTAGTTTTCTTCTTCTTTCTACCAAAGAAAAACTAACAAAAGATGATAAAAGAATTTATTTTTTTGTGTTTTGATGTTTGAAAAATCCAAGGAAAGCACCAAAGAAAAGTTTTGAACCCAAATATAAAATCAAGTTTGAAAGATGACCACAACAACTAGAAAACTGAGATATTGAGAACGAGACTAGTCTTATAGAAGTGCAATAAAAGAGATCAAAAGAAGGAAAAGAAGCATCCAAATATTTTATTTTATATTCAAATATGATACTTTATCCACCTACCAACTCCCAAAAAAAAACCAGCCAAAACAGAGTCCAAATGACCCCTCAAGTAGTCAAAAGAGGGCCCAAAAAAGGTTGAAAATGGTGAAAAAATCACCTTTTAGGGATTGTACGTGACTCTCTCCAGAGTAGGTCGCATATATAAGCTCATGTATATGAATTTTTTCAATGAAAATCATTTATGTACGTGACAGTACTCAAGTAAACCCGTGTACACCCAAAAAAAACCCTAAAACTTGAGGGAGGAGGGTTGGAAAACTCAGAAAATATTGTAGAAATCAAGAGAATGTTGAACCAAGGTTCAAAACACAAAAATATATTCAAAAAGAAATGCAACCAGAAAGCACCCATAACGACCCTAAAATGGGAAAATCCTCAGTATGGTCGCCAGTTCTGTTACAAAAAATTGCTTTCTATGGTCCTTGGGTCAGAACCACAACATATCAGAAGCCAAGGGAACTTATCTCAGACTCTAATCATGCAATCAATTAGGAATAATTACCTACAATAACTAACTTTTAGGAAAAGGGAAGAAGAGTGCACTTGGAATCCTACATTTGAAGTAGATCCCACTTGATGTCTTCGCTATGGAATTCCTTCACAACAACCCTCTGAAAGTCCTACAGACAAAGAAGTATGTAACTGTGAGAAAGTAGTTATCCTCTAACTAACTTAATGTAATCAAATTAGATTCAATGTTAGATTCAAAATAACATACATATAATATCATCGGAATCATAAATTAACACAAACAATCAGACGAGAATGAGAGTTATTTCATTAATGATAGAAAAAGGGGTTGGTTACTAATCCGGATTATTTTCGGCACTAAATGTGAGCGGAGATATAATAAAGAAATGCACAGAGATATCGCAGATACTCAATAATATAACATAAATGTATTAGAGATGCAACCATAAACCCAAATATACAGTAATACATGATTTCTATTAAAGAAAGAAATGTACAGAGACTGTAAAAATACAGAGTGAAACACTTGCTAGAATGGTGGCAACTTAACTCTGAGAAGAGATGTGACGACTACTCGCATTCGCAAGAAGATGGTTACAATGAGGCTCTGAAGGCCTTTTTACAATAAACAAGAATGCCAAAAACCCTAGACATCTGAAAACCTAACCCTAGGAGATGAAGCGCCAAAAGTCATGTGGGCACCGTTTGGGTAAGTGAGTACATCAACTTCTCAGGGTCGTAACTTTTGCATACGATCTTCGTTTTAGGCACATGATATCTCGTTGGAAAGATATTATCGAGAAGATTCATTATGGGGGCTCAATCATACCTTTGGATATCATTGAGAACCTCGATCTTGAAAAACCTTCATTTGGGCCCTCAAAATGGCCCTGGAAGTTAAAAACTGTTAAAAATAGTAAATTTCCAAAATTGTCAGAAAACTATTTTGAGCCAGTCGGAAAAGGTGGGTGGCCACTGATATCCATCTGGATCATTCCTCCCTCCTTAGGAAGAAATGGTCTCCATTGCATTGAGTTCCCGGGG
>ML807553.1:283371-326313 GCA_009831015.1 Picea engelmannii
AGTGTGTCATCCTTCTTCTTCACAAACAAAGTTGGTTCTCCCCAAGGAGACACACCAGGACGAATGTAACCTTTGTCCAACATCTCCTTTAGTTGTAGTTTGAGCTCAACTAGCTCTGGTGTACTCATTCTATAGGGTGATCTAGACATTGGCACCACTCCGGGTACAAGTTCTATTGAAAAATCAATATCTCTTCTTGGAGATAGACCTGGTACTTCTTCTGGAAACACATATTTATACTCTCTTAATATAGGATGGCCCTCTAGGCTTGGTTTATTGTCCTCAACAAAGTTCAATACTTGTATTGCATACACATGACATCCTTTTCTGCAATACTTCTTCACTTCAAGGGTTGATATTTGTCTCACTGAGACATGATTTTGAATTCCTTGTAGGGTTCTTTTCCTCCCTTCCTCATCTTCACACTCTAATGTTTTATTATAATAGTCCAACTTGGATTTATGGGCAGCCAACTATTCCATGCCAATCAGTAGGTCATAAGATCCTAAAGGGAGCATGTTTAGGGTTGCTTGGGTGGGTAATCCATTCAAAATGAATTGGCATGCTGGTATGACATATGTCACTTTTATTTTTGTTTCAGTGGCTAGCTATATCATTCATGATTTAGCGTGTTTTACTTGCTTCAATTTACATTTCTCAACAGTTTGAGGGGAAACATAACTCATATTAGAACCAGGGTCAATTAAAATGGAAACTAGATGGTTGGTAATCATACCTTCCATCTCCACCACTGAAGTTTGGTGGTCATCTTGTTTATTACCCAGGGTTGCATAAATTTGTGGCATGATCCTAACCACATCATTGACTATGGTAGCTTACTGGATGTTGTAGATCCTCCTATTGTCATGTTGTCTATGTGGGAAGTCCCTCAACAAGTGTTCTTCTCCACATCCCCAACATTTCAAGGGTTCTTTTTTTGTATTATATGTCTTTCCTGGGGCAAATCCAAAGCATTTATTTCCACTTTGAGATGGAAATTTTTTTTGATACACACTCTTAGTAGGAAGGCTCATCTTAGAGATCTTCCCGTGATTCTTAAATATTGAGGATTTAAACTCCTTCTGCTTGAATCTCAAAATAATTTTCTTCTTCCAATCCTTATGAGGTTATGCCTTGTTCTTGAATTGCTCATAGTAGTACCTTGCCTTTCAAATAGTGCCTTCTAAAGTCTTAGGTTCATCCAACTCAATTTTGTCTCGGAAGGACTGAGGAAGTCCACTAACAAATCGTTACCTCTTTACCTTTTCATCCTTTATGTAAGGCACATACCTCGTTAACTCAAGAAATGTGTTGATATATTCATCTATTGTGAGGTGTCCTAGCTTGAGTTCATAGAACTCCTTGGTCTTTTCATGATAGTATCTTTTAGACATATACTTCCTCTTAAAGTATTTCTCGAATTGTTTCCATGACAAATCCTTCTCATGAACTCCTTTCACATTTCTAAGGTCCTCCCACCAAATGGAGGCCTTCCCATTCAAGTTGAAAATGACTATTCAGGCCTTTGAGTTTTCAAAGTAGTCATGGAATCTAAAGTAATTCTTCAAGCCAAGTAGCCTAACTTATTCTTCTTTCCCATTTTTAATTTCTCTATCGAAAGTGGGTGGTTTGGATTTCTTAAACTCTTCAAGGTCATGGCTCTAGGAATGTTTCCTCTTCTTTCTTCTCCTTTGAGAATGTAAACTAGTCTCATTGCTAGACAATTCCTTGGAGTTGTCAATTCCCTCACTATAGGATTCTTTAGTTGAATCCTTGACGTTAGCATGCCTCTTGGCTCCATGTTGGGCCATCTTTGAGGTTCCTCTTCTTGTGTTGTTACTTTCAATACCACATTTTGTTATCTCAAGTGGGCTTTAGGTTTTCTTAGAATGGTGTTTATCCACGTTACTGGTTGCTAGCCCATGTTGCAGTTGCCTTTGTATATCTGATAGGATTTGTAGTAGGACTGCATTATTTTCAGTTTGTTTTTTTTGTTCTTTTATCAACCTTTCATTGTCTGCCTTACAACTTTGTAATTCTGCCATGAGGCTTCTTACAGTTTCAGCCAAATCTGGAGGGGTTTACACCATCCTCCTCTCATCAGATTCTTCTTCTCTATTGTGGGAGATTTCTCCCAACTCATGGTGTGTCACCATTCTTTACGTTGTAGTTTTCTTTGATGTCCATTAACTATTTAAGTGCTGATAACAACATTTTATGTTAGTTAATTGTCTAAAAATTTATGAACAACACATGCAATTTGTAAGGTGAAATCAGCTTCATTATTTGGCAACATTAGCAACAAACAGTTCATATTTTATATAAGCTCAGATAGGATGCTACCCCATAAAATTTCTCTAATAAAATTGTATTCACTCATTCATGAGCCCAAGTAGGTCAAGTGTTGTTTCCTGCTTTGATACCACTTCATCACACACCCAACCCCTAAGTATCCTTTTAAGGGATAGGGTATAAAGTTTTCTCTTTTCTCAATCATCTCAAATTTCATGTAACTAGGATTCGATCATCTTCGATTCGACGGGGGTTTTCCAACGACTATAAATTTGTCCAGATATGAGTTCTGGATAGGAATTTATGGTCTTTCAAGGTTCTTTTGGCCTTCATCGACTAGAGTCATTCACTGCCATGTGGCACCCACGTGGCTCCCTGTCACCCAACATGCCTCGTCATCATCGCATACAAAGACTCGCCCAACCTGAGGTTAACATTTTTCTAGCTCTTATAGGCTTGTTAAATTGATTAATCATTATCATAATAGAATCACGATCTCTACTAATCCTTTAATTAATCCCCATTAGAGGTAATTAATCTTCATTAATTCATTAACCCCGTAATAACATTTTTATTTGGCCTAAATTACCGGCCCGATAAAACCGAGGGTTACTTCCCTTTCACCTTGGAATCCCACAATTCATAGTGGATTAGTGTTAATTATTATATCAATATCCCATCACATTAAATTATAATCTAATCACATTATTAAATAGTTTTTAATTAATTATATTATAATATAATTAAATATATAAAAGAGGCACTTAGGGTTATTAATGTCAATTAATGCCTAAGTCATCGGACTTCAATGTAATTACTCTCCACGATTTCATGAACATACCTAGAACTCCAGAATGTCGAAGTCTCGAAGCGGGTCCCACTTATATTATATTGTGATGCAAATATAATTAATTATATTAGATTATAATATAATTAATTTCATTAAATGTTTATATGAATATTATGCAAACATTGGAACATGAAAGGTAGTTATGCCGAAGTCCCGGAGGGGCCCCACTTATACACGTTACACGCTATATAATATTTTAAAGGGAAAAAAGGGTTGGCCTCATCCAAGTGCGAATATTATAATAAACTCATTTATAACGTATTGTATTAGAATACGTCTCCTTGAGAATTTCACCGAGGTTTAATAAATCCCCAATATTATATTTAATATTGGAATGAGGGAGAATTTTCAAGTCAACTCCTTCGGGTCTTCAACACACTCTTCATTCCTCCAAATTCCCGAAGTCCCGGAGTCTGAAGGGGTACCATTTGTATTATATCGTGATATAAATACAACAAATTATATTAGATTATAATTATACTTAATTTCATTAAATTTGTGTTATAATTAATTTCATTAATTTAATTACATCAAATATAATATAATGCAATTAATTGTATTTAATATTCATGTGAACATTTGGACATGGAAAGGTAGGTTTTGGCCTTTGGCCCTTTTAGCTCGTGCACTCTATCACTCCAATCATCCCGAAGTCCGAACTCCTGAAGTCCCAGAGAGGATTAAGGCACTTAATCATGGGTCTTTGGTTCTGTTTTAGCGTAGGAATCACCAATCACAGATCATTTCATGGTGTGCTTTAGCATTAGAATAATATTAAATTACATTTTTATTTTGGACTCGGGCCTTTTATTCACTTTAAAAAAACTCTTAATCCAAGGAAATCTCTCCATTTTGGGAATTAAAAACATAATTATAATGTCTCTCTCATCCTAGGTAAATGAGTAAATTTGTTTGATGTTTCATTGATCCGGGGTGGTCTGCGGTGGTTTTTTCTGAAGAAAGTGCACCTGCACTATTGCGAAGTCTTTTGACCGCATGAAGAAGGGCGGTCCTTCTCCACAGTCAAGAGGTTTTTTTTACTGTCTTTTCTATCCTGCATGGATGGAGTCTGTGTTGTATCTTCAAGAGCTCCTTGCTTAATAGTTTAGAGCTCCTCTCGAGCCTCTCCCCCATCATCATGGTTATAGACAAATTTTATTTCGAAGTAAGTCCTAAAATTGGACCAATCTTCCGAAAGTAGTCAGATTTAATGCTGACCTATTCCCTAGTGAGCGATCAGGAAGTACATCATCCCATCCCTTCTCTTTGCAATAATACCATCAAGAACATGCCATGGGATGACTCGCTTGATCGCGTCACCTCCCTGGAAACCCCCATAAACTCAAATAAGCGAAGGTACAGAGGCATTTGATGTCGCTCAACTCCAAAAAATCCCCTCTGGAGTCTCTTCCCTTGACAAGGGGACTCAGCCAAGACCCTCCCCCTTCATAACAAAAGGTTCATCCCTTGCACCTTAAAAAAGATCAAATCCAGGTGTCCTTTGATATCCAATTCGGTAAACAACTCCCTATCTCTCGAGCCCTTAGAGCTTCATCCAGCCTCCCCTCCTCTAAATGAAGTGTCTCTCCTTAAATTTCACTTAAATGTCAGGGGGATTGGGTCCTCCCCCAAAATTTGGGCCTTTAAAAGGATCTGTTGTCTATACAACCTTGATATCCTAATGCTCCAAGAAACAATGGTTTCATGGCAATGTGCAAAACCTGCATTGGAATCCTGGCTCCCAGGCTAGTCTTTATGCTTATTGGATGCATCCGACCAATTAGGGGGTTTATTGATGGATTGGAGTCCATAGATGCAAGTAGTTGATTCATCCATATGGCTCTCGGTCATCAATGTGGATTTGAATGATAGACCTTTGAGTGCGTCTTTCCGAGTAGTAAATGTATATGTGCCTTATTTCGGTCGAAAACAATTCTAGGAGGATCTCTTTAGCCAAGAGATCATGAGTTATTTCCCTGTTATCTTTGGAGGTGATTTGAATTTAACCCTCTCCCCCCAAGAATTTTGGGGCGCTCATGCTCGCCTAGACGGTCTCAGCAGTTTCTTTCAACACCTTTTCGACTCCCATCATTTGGTGGACGTCAAGCCCATAAAAAACATTCCTACATGGAGGAATAATCATGGGGGAGATTAAGGAGTGGGAAAATGTCTCGATCATTTCCTAGTCTCAGAATCTCTCTTTGAAGGATCTTTTATATTAAAATCTTATGTGTTGAAGGATGGGTTTTTTATCACCTTTCGATCCTATTATATATCTCCTTGGAGGATCGTAAACTAACGTTCCCTTTTAATTTTTTTCTCGGGCTCCTAAAAGAAGAAGAATATAGAACTCTAATAATCAACACGTGGATTCCCTTACCTGAAGACAGGGAAGCCACTTTTATGAAACAATTTGCGAAATTTTTTACAAAGGTTAAACAAGTGTCCAAATCCTGGGGGTCGAGTTTTGTAAGAGACAACAAGACCAACTCCTTGAAGTGGAACATGAGCTAAACTATATTCTCAGTGAAACCAAATATCTCTCAACGAAAGAAATTCAGAAGCTTCAGAACTTGGAATCCATTAAAGACAAGATTCTAGGTCAGGAGGAAGAAGTATGGAGATTGAAGAGCAGGGGGTTATGGGTCAAGGAAGGAGATAAAAATACCAAGTTTTTTCATAATTTTTCCAACCATAGGAAAAATATTAACTCTAGTGGGAGCATCAAAAATCAAGATGGAGTGTTGTTAACCTCCTTCCCTCAGATGGTCGAGGTAGGAGTCGGTTATTTTCATAATCTCTTTCTAGAGCCCCCTAGCTGCCCAATACAAGATATCCTGGAGGTAGTGTCACTCTTTCCCTCGGCTGTCTCTGAGGAAATGAATGAATCTCTCTCCAATGAAGTCTCATAGGATGAAGTCAGAGAAACTCTTTTTTCAATGAATGGAGGAAAGAGTCATGGTCTTGATGGAATTTCTGTAGAATTCTTCATGGGATACCATGAAAATATAAAAGGATACCTTCTCAAGGTAATTAGGGAGTCTCAAATTTCAGGTAAAATCCTGGGCCAAATCAAATCTACTTTTATTGCTTTGATTCCTAGAAAACAAGATGCAGAAAGTTTCGAAGATTTCATGCCTATATCATGTTGCAATGTAATATATAAATTTCTAGCAAAAATCATAGCCATTAGGATCAAACTTGTCCTCGGCCAGATAATTTCAGAAGAACAATCCAGTTTTCTCTATAAAAGACAGATTCACAATGCGATGGCTTTGTCCCAAGAAGCCTTGCACTCCATGTCTACTACTAAAATCCTATCTTTTGCTATGAATATTGATCTTTCAAAAGTGTATGATAGAGTCAACTGGACTTTCCTCATACTAGCTCTGGTCCAGTTGGGTTTCAACATCCAAGTGGAAAATTGGATAATGGGATGTGTACAATCTGCATCTTTCTCAGTCCTTATCAATGGATCACCTACAAGTTTTTTCAGAAGCTCGAGAGGGATTCATCAGGGTTTCCCCTTGTCCCCCTTTCTTTTCCTAATAGTGGCAAAGGGCCTGATCAAACTCATGATAAGAGATAACAGGAAAGAAGGTTACACTAGGGTAAGAGTCTCCATTTTTTAATCTTTGTCACATCTTCAATTCATCGACGATGTTTTCCTCTTAGGCAATGGTCTGAACCAAGACACAAGGAATCTTAGAAAAAATTTGGACTTATTTAAAAAAATCCATTGGTATGGTTATACATGTTACAAAATCATGTATATTGCATAAAGACCTCAACCAGGAAAGCATCACTTGTCTTCATGAGATCTTCTCTTTTCAATCTAAACCAATCACAAAAGGATTCAAATATTTGGGTTTTTGTCAAAAGCCCATTTCCTATCAGTTTAATGATTGGATGTGGCTCAACAACGAAATTGACAAGAGAATTGCCTGTTGGACAAACCATTTTTTGTCTCGAGGAGGTCGATTGAATCTTCTTCAATCAATTATCCATAGCACACCAGTTTATTGGACCTCCATCGTTGTAGTGCCCAAGGGGATCCTTAACAAGATCATAAAGTGTTCTTTTCATTTTCTCTGGACTAGAAGTTGCCAAACCAAGGGTATTCCTTTGGTGAAGTGGTCAAAGGTAGCCTCCCCTAAAGAGTTAGGAGGTTGGGGGATAAAACACATCCATGTTTTTTCCAGGGCCTTGGCAATGAAAATATTATTGTGATTAATTCCCAAATCAGCTCTATGGGGGAGAGACATGAAATCAAAATACCTTCAGGGAAAATCTATTCTGCAATGGCTAAGAGATCCAAGAAAATATACTAAGTATTCCTCTGTAGTTTGGAGAGCCTTGGTCCTTTCTTATCCCATGATTGGCGATTGGACCGCATGGAAGGTGGGAAATGGGAAAAGTATTTGAAATGGGAAGGACCCGTGGATTGGAGCAGAAGGTGCTTTTCGTTTATCTGAAGCACTAATTTCTTCCCTATTAGAATCCAATGTGCTCACTATGTCCAGTGTTGGTTCTTTAACCCCTTACCCAAGCGGAAGAGGGGGCTACAAATTGGCCCAGAATCTTGGATTGCCTGAGAGACAGGTGAAGGAATGGGAGAGATATGTAAGTTTTCTATGCTTAAATTTTATCCGCCTTAGAGAGGATGAGGAAGATACTTTGTCATGGAAAAAGAATCAAGCTACAGGTTCCTACTCAACCAAATTGGGATATCAAGTTTTTTTTTAATCCCAGAAATCAGGAGACATACCAAAATGGTGGGGTTCAGTGAGGAAACACCTAGGTCCCTTCAAAATATCTTCTTTGGTTGGCATTAAACAACAAATTACTAACCCAAGACATTGGGAACAAAAGGGGGTGGATAGGATTGAACCGTTTCCCTCTTTTTAAAATAGAGGTTGAATAAGTTGCTCACCTCTTTCTTGTGTGCTCTTATGCATGAGCTATTTGGAGCCTAATTGCTAAGGAACTAAAGTTGGAATTCATTTGGTTCTCTCTGAACCTCAGAACCTCTTTTCCAACTAAGAAGTTGCTCGTGAAGTTAAAGGCTATGCATCCTTTCTATGCCTTTTCATCTCTGGAATTTGTTTGGCCAGAAAACAAGCAATCTTCAAAGACAATTATGTTCCAGAAGAATTGTCGAAAAATATTTTTTTGAGGTGGATGCATGAGTATCAGGTAGAAGAAAATCCCCTTAAATTTAGACAAATCTCGATGCCTCCTATTGAATTCAACGTACCTTGGGGGTTCTTCGATGGAGCCATTCAAGGAGATCCCCCTATTATAGGTGCAGGGGCTCTATTGTATCTATCAAAGGACCATTATTTCCAAATAAAGTTTGTGGGAGGCAAAGGCTCGAACACAAGAGAGGAAGTTTTATCTCTCCCGAGCCCGCTTGTTCAAGCAGTGAATTCAAACCTCCTTCACATTCAAATCCTGGGTGACTCAAAACTGGTGGTACACTGGGCCAATCAAAAGGATAACATCGCTTCTACAAGATTAAGACCATTATTAAATGAGGACTGGGATATTCTAAATAGATTTCAGAGGGTGAATCTCTCACATGTTTATCGAGAACTCAACCAATTAGCGGATGATCTATCAAAAGAGGCCCTTCGCCTGCCCTTAGGTACCTTCAGGATGGTCGAATTTGTAAATGACACTCAAAGGAGAGAGCAAGTTTGATCCATCTAGTCTTTTCATTTGGCCTTCTACCTCTCCTTCAATCCTTGCCAGTTTTGAAAATATGATAAAGGACATAAAGTGGCAATGGCAATTTTCAATAGCTTATAACAATTGGTATTATAGTCAACAACATCTTTGCTATCTTAATCAAGGTTTTTTCGTATTTTCTCAAGATCCAGTCATCTAGAAAAGTCATAGCCTTATTTCAAGAAATGTAGCCAGACATGCATAGTTATGTAATATGCAGCCAGTGGGCAACCATAGATATTTTCTTTAATGCAAATAAAGGATTTTTTTCTTGGAAAAAAATGAATAAATTTGTTTTCTTATTACTATGCTTTACCATCCTTACCAAAATTTAAGGAAATTGGTCCTAAGACGGAATTTCCTCCACAATAAATTTTACATTTCTACTAGAATTTACAGCCTACCACAATTAATGAGATTCTTCCCAAATTTGTAGGGAATTTAACCCAAATTTAACATTAATGTTTGTTAATGCCCAAATAGAATTATTGGAGCTTTTGTATTTTAATTCAATTGGGGAATTTCATGTTTATTTCCTAATTATTTTCCTTATACCCATTTATAAAGACTTTTAGTGTTTTTCAATATTTGGGTTACTTTCCTAAATCCCAAACACACATCTAATATCCTCTAAGTTTTATGGTAAAACACTTTAGGACAATCTGGAATAAAACACTAACATGTAGAAATCAATCTCTCTCCTTTTAGATGCTTAATAAAGATTTTAATTGTTCATTCATAATTGCCTATGCATGAACTAAACTGTGAAACACAATCAACCACAACATTCACTCCCAGAATTTGGCACAGGCAATCACAAGGTGAAGTTGTTCACCAACATAATATTTAGTTGTAACATTTTCATATTCACACCTAAATTTTCAAGGCATTTTTAACAGAAAATTGAACTTATATTGCTCTCGAACACAGTCTATAATTATCTATAAACTTAATAGTACATAGATTTTAGAAAAATATACTTATCTAGAACCAGAAAATGTTGCAACTGCTGAAAGGGGAGCCCTTTTCCACCCAACCATAGGCACATCAACTCTTGGAATGAACCATTGGCCACCCCCTAGCTAGATCATGATGCCATGAGAGAGATTCTTCCTTCTATTTGGAAACAACCAAGGATGGAGGTTACTCGAGGGTTGTTTTCTCTCCTCCAAGCAAGGGGGTCATCAATGAGTGCTTCCTCAATCACTCATCTTCTCTACAACCCCGTTTATCAGCTTGGTTAGAAAACACTGCCCATCAATTCATGTACACAGAAACAAATTCGTTTTTCAGTTCTCTTCATAACCGGAGAGTTGCACATGCTCTCCCCCTTCAAAAATGGTCACCAGACCCATTCCCTTTGCATCCTCTTTTCTACCCACGATTTTCCTTCCCCGACAAGATTTCATGGGACAATTTCCCAATTTTGTGGGTCGGATCAGAAAGTTTCCAGATGGGTATTATGCCCATATCCTCATTGACTCTTGAGGTATACTTTCCAACCACCTGCTTGACTGGTACTTAAATTCTCTGGGTCAGAGGATTGTTCTGGGTTTGGAAAATTTCAATCCAGCAAAGTACTATTCTTGTAGGGTTCATTTCAACCATTATTGGTTCCCATCACCATCTCTCTCATGCATCATGATCTACATTGGCATCCCCTTCAACAGTTATGCAACATCTTCCATTTTATTTACTAACAAAAATATATACATTACCTTGTATAACAAAAGGTTCACCAGTTCCAACATCCACACATAATCAATCTGTCCATAGTCTCTTAACAAACTATAGTTTTATTTACAAGCAGGGGGAAATAGGGGTATTACAAACCCAATCTTAGTGAACTTTTCTTCGCTTTCACTTTTAGAAATACATTTTCTCCCACTTTAAAATCTCTAAAGACCTTGTTCTTGTCTGCATAATTTTTTTGCTTGTCCTGGGTAGCCTTTAAATTCTTCCTGATCCTTGTCATTTGCTCTTCCATTTCCTTTAAAAAAAATTGGCCCAATGAAAATTTTGTCTGTTGGGCTATCCCAACTCACTGGGGTGTTACACTTCCTGTCATACATTGCTTCAAATCGGCCCATTTTTAATGAGGCTTGATACTCATTATTGTAAGCAAATTCCAGTAAGTGGATACAATCTTCTCACTTTGATGGCTAGTCCATCATATACATTATGAGCATGTCTTAAATGATTCTGTTAGTCCTCTCTCTTTTCCCATCTAAATCTGGGTGATATGTTGTACCGAGATTTAAATTTGTCCCAAAGCCTTTCCAAAAATTTGATGTAAATTTTGGATATCTTTCTGAAACAATTGCCTTGGGCACACCATGTAGCCTAAAATCATCTTTCATGTAGATCTCTGCACTATTTTTTGCCTTGTGTGTTGTCTTCATGGGAATAAAATGTGTAGCTTTTCTTAATTTATCCACTACCACCATGATGGAATCATGTTGCTTCACAATTCTGAGTAGCTTTGTAATAAAATCAATTGTAACCACTTCCAATTTTGTTAAGAACCAAATATCAAAATAACATAAAAAAAACCTCAGAATAAGTACTCCACGGCTTGAAAAAGAGAGAAATTCAGATAATAAGCCTCTTCGAGGGGGAAACCTCCTTATACATTACATGAATTCACAAATACAAGATGATTCCAAATGAAAAGGTCTCATTGGTATATATAGGAGACTAGAAGGTACAATTACAACTAATGGACCCAAGCCGACATAAATAAAATAACAATACTAATGTAATATGCCCCAATTAAGGCGTAATGTGCCACGATTTAGGGCTTAACATGCCCCTCCCCTTCAGACAAGAGTTTTATTCAACGCTTTAGTAGATATGGATGATTCTGGATAAAAGAGTCATCTTCCCACGTGGAATCTTCAGCAGGTAGTTTCTTCCACTTAATGAGATACTCTGAAATTGATCTATTCCTTAGCTAGCGAATTTTTGTGTCGGTGATAGCTTCAGGATCCAGTATGATTTTTCCTTCCTTGTTAATTTCTAGAAATATAGTTTGAACTTGGATCTTGTCACCTATAACCTTCTTTAAGCATGGAACATGGAAAACTGTGTGTACTCGTGAAGATGCAGGCAACTCCAATTTGTATGCCATAGTACCAATCTTTTGCAACACCTTATAAGGGCCATATTACTTCGATGATAATTTATTATCCTTCTTATATTTCTTGAGGGACATCTATTTGTATGGTTGTAGTCTTAAAAATACCCAATCCCCTACTTCAAAACTTCTTTCACTATGATGTTGATCTCCTTGTTGTTTCATGTGATTTTGTGCCATGGTCAAGTTGTCCTTTAGGAGTTGGAGAACTAGCTGTTGATGCTCGATGTGATCTTCCACTGCTTGAACCTTAGATTTTTATTTTAGAGAAGAAGTGGTGGACGGTGGGTGATATCCATAAAGTGCCATAAATGGTGTCATTTTTGTTGCAGTATGAAAGGAAGTGTTATACCACCATTCTTCCAAGGGTAACCACTTGAACCATTGTGTTTGTTTATCAGAGACAAAGCAACGAAGGTAGCCTTCAAGACATGTGTTCACTATCTCAGTTTGTCCATCAAATTGAGGATGATAAGATGAGCTCTGAGCCAACTGAGTACCCAAACAAGAAAATAATTTTGTCCAAACATTTCCAGTGAAGATGGGATCTCTATCACTTACAATAATCTTTGGGCTTCCATGTAGCTTTTGAACTGTCTCCATGAATGTGGTAGAAACTATACTGGATTTGAAATGATGAGAGAGTGCACAAAAATGTGCATACTTAAAGTCTATCAACAATCACCATGATGACACTCTTTCCTTCAGACTTCGATAACCCTGTGATGAAATCCATGGAAACCTCCTCCCAATGCTGACTTGGAATGGCTAATGGTTGTAAAAGACTTGGGGTCTTAATTGTTTCCACCTTATTTTGTTGGAAAACCAAACATTCTACCACAAACCTTTGAACATCAGTTTTAAGGCCAGCCCAAAAAAAATCCCTCTTGACCCTGTGCTAGGTTTTCAAAAATCATGAGTGCCCTCCTACCAGAGAGGTGGGCAATTCCAAAAGTACCTTTTGTTTGAGTTGGGAGTTATTACATAAATATAAGCGATCTTTGTACACCACTTAATTACTTTTCCATGTAAATGTATCGGATGCACTGGAATCCTGTTGCAACCTTTGAATGAGAGTCCACACCTCTTCATCATTCTTCCATTAATCCCTTGCTTATGTTATCCAATCAGGTTAGATGATAGAGATAGCACAGAGAAATGCCTCAACATATTCATCCTTTCTTGAGAGTGCATCTGCCACAACATTTTACTTCCATTTTTTGTAGATGATTTCAAAGTCATAATCCAAGATCTTGGTCACCCATTTTTGTTTCTCTTCTGAAGATAGTCTTTGTTCCAAGAAGTGTTTAATACTGTCATGATATTTTTTGAACTTGAAGTTCCTACCTATTAGGTAAGGGTGTCATTGCTTCAATGCATGTAGTATGGAAATCATTTCCTTCTCATAAATTGGTTTATGTAAGTCCTTCCCTTGAGTGGCTGACTTTCAAAAGCAAGGGGCCTTCCTTCTTGCATTAGAACAACACCATTTCCCGAGGAATCACATTCCACAATAAATGTTTTTGTGAAGTCTGGTGTGGTCAAGACAAGATCTTTGCACATTGCCTCTTTAAGTTGTTCAAATGCTTGAATTGCCTATGGAGTCCATGAAAATGCATCATTCTTAGTTAATGCAGTTAAAGGTGTTGTTATTCTTCCATAGTTCCTAACAAACTTGCAGTAGTAACCTATAGATTAGTATATCATCAAAATATACTAACACAAATTTTCGAAGGAAGGGCTTGAAAATGGAATTCATCAACCCTTGGAATGTGGAAGGTGCATTCATAAGGCCAAAAGGCATGACCAAAAATTCATAATGGCCTTCATGAGTTCTGAATGTTATTTTTGGGATATTTTCTTCCTTCGCTCTAATCTGATGATACCCTGAACGAAGATCCATGTTGGCATAGGGGTAGACCCAGGGTTCAACTCTAACAGCGCACCAAAAAAACCTAACTACTGGCCCTTTCGGCAACACCTGCGAAGCAGTTGCAGTCTCACCCGAAGTAGCAATAGGGGGTTGCAGGACACAGGTGTCTACAACCAGAGGAAATGCAAAGTGATTCCAAAACACAACGCATAACAATCTAGATATTCTCTACCACTCTTAAGCTTACTTAACGAGTTATATATTTGATCTAACACAACAATGCAGTAATAGTATATCAGATGACAAATAACACAACATCAACCACAACGAAAATAAGATATACATGGTTCACCCTCTCCCTAGGGCTACGTCCACAAAACTGTGTTTCTTGATATATTAGATGAAAACATACAGTTCTATCTGTGCACTTAGTTGTATATATTCTCTCTTTATCCTCCCTCCCAACGCACCCAACTGCAGGGTTGATCTTCGCACCCAGCTGAAGATCCCGAATACATACTCAATATTGCTCTCAACAACAATAATCGACAATGAAAAATGAAAATAATTATGGGAATGAACCAACCGAACCCCATCCCAAGTCTTCTAGACCTTTATTTATACATTACATGACCAAAGTCTAGGTGTCAAAACCTTAGATCCAAAACCCTAGGTCCACTTGACCTGCGTTTTAAGGGCTTCGCCAGCTTGTTCCTCCTTCTTTTCCGCAAGGTGCTCCAAAGCATCCGTTGATGTATTCTTTCACTTGTTGAGTTGTCCACGATCCATCTTCTTCGATGCTTTATCTTCCTTGATCTTCTCTTCCAACGACTAGCTTTTCCTTTACTTTGCTCCTTCTTTTCTGCCACTTTGACACCTCCTCGATTTATGTGCCTTCCATGTAGTTCGTACTTCGCCTTTCTTCCTTAATCTTTGCTTCCTTACATAACCAAGGGACAACATGCCCCCAACACTCACATGTGACTCATCCCGAGTCAATGCAAGATTGAGTCTTTTATATCACTTCGACTACAAACTACGGGGAGCAGCCTGTGGTTTCTGCTCTGTGCCTCCCCATGTTGTGCAAACTATATTTTCTGTGTCCGGTACCCAGTTTCAAATGCACCTGGTACCTAGACCCTTCTTCCTTATCTTTTACTGAGAACTGCGAGGCATCTGGTTGTCATAATACAACTTCAACCTGCTCCCATTCACTAACCTATCATTCCATTCTCCATTAAGAGTCTTCAACTACGCATCTCCTCCTTCTGTAACAGAGGAAACCTTAAATGGTCCGAGCCAATGTGTCCTAAACTTCCCTGGATGCTTCATGAACTTAATGTCATATAACAACACCAGATCTCCTTGCTTAATTGCCTTCCTCTTGATATGTCTATCATGTTATGACTTTTCTCGTTGTTTTTGTATCTGTTGATGAAATCCCGCAATAAACTTGTCTTCCTCCAGTTCCATCAACTGCATGAGCCTGTCTTGAACAGTGCCGGTGTCATCCATACTTGTAAATGTTGCAGTTCTTTAACTAGGAACCAAATATTCCATAGGTACCACTGCTTCCAAGTTGTATACCAACTTAAAGGGAGTCTGCGTAGTTAACATTTTGCAAGTAGTTCTATAAGCCCATAACATTGCTGGAATTCTCAGATCCCAATCATCTCTGTTAATGCTGCAAATCTTAGTCAGTGTTGTCTCCAAGATCTTATTGAAAGCTTTGACTTTATCATTAGCCTATGGGTGGTATGGTGTGCTCTTCTGATGGTGAACTTCGAATTCCTGAGTCAAGGCTTCAATAGTTTTGTTGATGAAGTGTGTGCCTTGATCACTCATGAGGATCTTCGGGCATCCAAATCTGGTTATAATGTCCTCAAAGATGAACTGTGTAGCTATGGCTCCACTACAATCCTTAACTTCTCTTGCTTCTTCCCATCTGGTCAAATACTTTGTAGCAGTGATGATGTATCGAGCTCCTGTGTGCTTTCCTGGTGGGTTAATAGGTCCCACAAAGTCAATAACCCATTTCTCAAATGCCTGTAAGGTTAACTGAGGTGCTAAAGGCATTTCATCCCTTCTAGAAGGCTTCCATACTCTTTGGCATACGTCACAAGCTTTGTAGTAGTCCTTAGCATCCTTATGTAAAGTAGGCCACTAGAGGCCATCTCTGAGAACCTTATGCATTGTTGATTTCCCTACATAGTGTCCTCTTGCAATGCCTTCATGTGCTTCTCTAAGAATCAATGGTCTTTATGCCTCCATAACGCATCTCCTCAGGATCTCATCTAGTCTCATCTTATATAATTGTCCAGTTATAAGTTGAAAGTCAGCAGCACGGACTACCAATTGTTTCTTCTGAATGATTGTGTACTCACGAGGTGCTATTCCTGTGGACAGGAACTGAACTATCTCAAGGAAGTGACCATCGACTTTTATGATGGCCAACAACTGTGCATTTGGTAGTGTATCCTCTAGACTGGTAGGGTCCTCGCCATGGTCTAACCTGGATAAGTGATCGGGTCCTTTATTCATTCTTCCCAGCTTAACCATAATCTCAAAATCATACTCCTGGAATAGTAGTAGCCATCTTTATATTCTTCCCCCCAAAACTAGCTTGTTGACTAAGTACTTCAATGCAAAATAATCAGTGAAAATCTTAAAATGTCCTCCCAGCAAATAGTGTCTAAACTTCTACAATGCATATACCATAGCCAAGCCTTCTCTCTCAGTCGTAGTGTAGTTCCTTTCAGCTGTAGAAAGCTTCCTTCTTGCAAACGCTATGGGGTGGTCACTGTCTCCTGCACTTGGTTGTGCTAAAATTGCTCCTAATGCAATGGACGAAGCATCGACATGAACATTGAACTTCTTACTCCAATCTGGAAAAACCAAGATAGGCGCAATAACCATTTTCTGCTTTAGTGCGTCAAAGCTCCACTAGAATTCTTTTGTCCATTGGAACTTACTCTCTTTATTTAATAGCTTCTCCATAGGTGATGGTATATGTGCATAACCCTTAATAAGCTTCCTATAGTATCCAGTGTGTCCCAATGTAGTGCACAACTGTCTAACCAAAGTATGGAGGGGTAGATCGACAATGATAGAAATCTTCGAAGGATCTACCGACAATCCTTGTTTACACACAATATTCCCTAGCAACACTCCAAAGGGTGAAAAGAAGATACACTTTTTCATATTTAGGGCAATCTGACAATGCTTGTACTTATCTAACATCACTCTCAAACATTCAATATGATCTTTCATTAGGATAAAGAAAATCCAATCATCAAAGTATGCTTCCAAGAACTTGTGTAAAAAGTTCTTAAATGCTTCGACCACCACCCTGGAGAAGATGGTTGGTGCATTCTTCAAGCCAAAAGGCATCATTGTGTACTGAAAAGAACCCCATTCTGTTGCAAATGTGGTCTTATGCCAATCTTCCTTAGCAATTTTGATCTGGTGATATCCTAAAAATCCATCTGTGAATGAGTAGACCTCTTGTCCTCCTACATCATCTAGAACCTCATCAGTAAAAGGTGTAGGGAATGGATCGTGTAGACATGCATCGTTCAGGTTCCTTAGATCTACATAGATTCTTATTTCTCCTAGCTTCTTATCCTAGACCACCATAGAGATGATCCATTCAGATTCCTCAACTGGTTCTATGATTCCTTCTTCCATCATTCTATCTAATTCAATTTTAACCTTCTGATTGTACTTGGGGTTCAGTTTGTAAGGTCTTTGCTTGATAGGTCTTGCATCTTCTCTCAAGGGGATCTTCATTTCTCCCATGGGCCCTTTAAATCCCTTCATGTCTATGAACTTGGTTGGAAACAAGTCCTGATATTCATGTAATAGTTATGTAATCTTGCTAATAATAGCATCATCCCAATAGTCTCCCACATTTGCTAACTTAGGTGTTTTCTTGGTTTCAATATTAACCTTGTTAATTTTAATGGGTTGTCCAACAAAGGGTAATTCAATCCTAGGCACTTATATGTCTCTTTGTCCTTCAGTTTCTAAAATGTTTACATCCCTAGGGTCATCATCCTCATCAACATTAATATTGTAGCACTCCTGTAACTATTGAAGAGGTGCAGTCCATTTGTCTTTTTCTTAGTCAAGAAGGGGGTTAGGTGCCTCCTCAAAGATCTTCTATCTTATGATTTGTAAATCCTGATCTACTGTGGGGTACTAACTTTCAAATAAGAAGGAAACTATAAAGTTCTGAGTCATACCATACCAATCTATAGTGAGGAAGCACAATTCTACTTGAAGATACCAGTTGATAGGCCTAGTATCCAAGGTGTTAATGAACTTATGCACCCAATGTTCTTTAGGAATATTGCTCCAGGCTCCTCACAAATTCATATGTGGTCCTTAGGACAGCTCTAACCTGTGTAACGAACTTTGCATCCTTCAGCTTGGTCTGAAAAGTGCGTTGTCAATAAGGTGTGAAATTGTACCCACTCTGTGATGTTCTCTTTATATGTTCCCCACCATCTAGCTGGTGTAGCTTTCAAGGCTTCATCTAGTGGCAACATCCTCTATTGTACTGGTACATTTTTTTCAAATTCAACTAGAAAGGTCTCTAAATGATTCAAGCCATCAAATCTTGTAAGATTACTTACATATGTGCCAATCCAACGAACTACTCTGGTCAATCTGGAACATCTCCGTGTAGAGACTTAATACATTATGTTCTGCCAGTTTTCCAATGCTTCCTCTGAATCTGATGAACATGCACTTTCACTTCGCCAGTTGAGATTTCCATTTGCTATAGGATTAATGTAATCTTGTTGTCATGCTGTCAGTTTGTAGATGTTCTCTAGCTCATATGCATGGTATTCTTCCCTGATGGGTTATGTGTATCTGCAACCTTCATCCGGGTCCAGAGGTTTAATGAATTTAAGGCCATTACCTTCGAATGTCATTCTTCTCTTCTTTAGGTCAACAACAATTGAATTGTTGAAAGCCTAATCAATTCCTAACAGCGCAGGATAAGGACAACTATCATCAATAATCTCAATCACTTCGAAGTCTGCAAATGTCCTTACCAAGTCAATGTCTACAGGGACATGTTCTAGTCTTCCAAAGGGGCGCATGGCCTGTTGATTAGCCATCATGAGTCTGATAGGAGAGTAAATCAATCTAGGTTTTCCCATCAATGCCCAAGTCTGCTTTGTCATAACATTTACTTATGATCCCAAGTCGAGGACCACATAGTCCACGTCGTAGTCTCCAATATGAGCACTAAGGTGTAGTTCCTTCTTTGTCCTTCTTTTCCTAGATACTTGATTCACATCTCTACTTGACATAGGATCTATTCTTCCAATTTCATACTGTCTTACCAGGTGTTGTAATTCTTGCACAACTTTTTCATCTTTAATCAAATTTATACACGTATATAAGAAGTCCATGAGCTTGCTTACCTCTTTTCCTTCTTTAGCTAAGACAGACTGATCAAATTTTGGTGGCATTTCACATTCCTTTACTTATGGTTGTGCCCTAGATGAAGAAGCTTGTTCTCCTACAAATTCTTTCCTTGCTTCCTAGAAAGTATGCCTCTCTCTCCTTGGATCAAACAACTATGCCTTCTCTGGAGCTCTTCTGATCCCTAATCCTTCTGTAGTCTTTCCTGGAGTCACCCTATCTTCTCCTGTAATAATGCTTCCTCTAGTAATAACAATGAATCTGGGGTCCTCACCATGAGGTTATGCTGATATTAATTGGACTTGTTGGTTTCCTCCCCGTCTCTCCTGAAGTTTAGCTAACAACATTGGGCATTCTTCGATGACATGATGAAATGACTTACAGTAGTTGCAAGTAGTACAAGGGTTCTGACAATCCCTTGGTTATAGAAGATGATCTAACCTCTACCTCGACCCATACCTCCTCCTCATCCTCTTCCTTTGAATCCACCACGAGGGTTGAAATTTCCTCTTCCTGGGGAGTTGAATTGCACATTATTTCCTTCTTGCTGAGCTTCTCCTTGAATTCTATATGTATCCCTTGATCTTTCATGCATGAGATCGTAAGCCCTACAATCCTTCTCATCACACCCCACAGATTTACAGAATCTGCAGTAAATATTGGTAAGTGTCTGGACATATTTTTGCATGTAATAACATTCAGCAGGGCGATGTCTAGTTTTACATACCTCGCACTAGGGTACAATAGCATGCTTCAAAGGATTAGGTGCTCTAGAGGCAAAGTATTCATGAAATAGGGGACAATGCTCTTTGTCATGGCCCTCTGATTTGCATCTGATACACAAGATATCTTATCTTTTCTCTTGTCCTTTATCTTTCTTCATATC
The DNA here is from genome assembly GCA_009831015.1 of Picea engelmannii. Taxonomy (NCBI): domain Eukaryota; kingdom Viridiplantae; phylum Streptophyta; class Pinopsida; order Pinales; family Pinaceae; genus Picea; species Picea engelmannii. The sequence continues at coordinate 303,578 of ML807553.1, forward strand.
CTCCACGTGTAAACATAAACTAGTTAACTTATTTAAAATATGGCTCATACCTGGATTGGATTCTCCTACAGGGGTTGCTTCTAATTTCATGGCTATCTCCAATGCTTCAGCCTACGAAGCGACTTTCTGTTGCATCAGAGGAACTCTTATATGTGGCAGGAGGGCAGCAATGAACCTTTCTTTATTCTGTTCATCTGGAATCTGAAAACTTAAATGGCATGTCAAGGTCTTAAACCTCTAATCGAATTCCCAAACAAGTTCAGTTACCTTCTACTTGATCTCCTTCAATTCAGTAATACATTGTGACTCTAACTTAGGCTTCTTGAATTCTGCACTCAACGCAGTCTTAAAGTCACTCAACTGTTTAGGTTGTCCAGGTCTTGAAGCAAACTTCATATACCATCTCAGTGTGTGATCCCTCAAGGTAGTACTGAATTGAGCTCTCTTAACAGCTTCGTCGGTGACTTGCTTAATGCTCCATACAACTTCGCATAAGAACCAGTGTTGATCAAGATCTTCAGAACCATCTCCTATGAAGATGGGTAACCTCATTTCATATTCCATAGATATTCCTTGGTTTCTTGACTAAGTATGTACTAAGCTGCTTGTAACAGTACTCTGATTGCTCTGACTACTCTGGTTACTCTGGTTACTAAACGCTGCTAAAAAAACAAGAGGAGTAATAGTACTTACTTCAATAGTAGGCGCAGTTTCTAAAGTTTTTAGTTCTCCTCGGTGAAGCTCTTCGATCTGTACTTCCTCTGTTCTTGCGGACTCTGAATACTCTTTGTCTGTTAGATCTTATTCTTCTCCACTGTAGAATCGCTCGTCTCTGTAGTTTTTCTTAAATAGGTTCGCAAAAGGAACCTCTATGAACGGTCTCCCACTGCACGTGAGACCAGCCTCTATGTTATTGTTGTTGTCTGAATTCTTGAACATTAGATTCAAGATCCAACTGACTACTATATCTTCAGGATATTCTTCTCATCCAATAACATCTTAATCCTTAACTTTAAAAAGTGTAGAAACTTTCGTCCGGGTACCTTAAATAAATACCTCTATGCTTGACTATACGATTCTACTCTGTCAATAGAAAACTCAGTAATGTACCTCCAATAGTGCTATCAAACCAGAGATCCACTGCTCTAGACACAACGTTATCGACTCTCTTGACTTTCTTGATCAGTGTTATTGTCCAAACCATAGGTAGTCTAGATCTGATCTCAAACTGGGTATCTGCTAATCTGGCTAACCACTCGTATAAATCCTTGTCCACCCTACATACCATGGTTCTAGGGGCAAGGAGCTCTAACACTCCTCTACAAGGGTCCATGGGGGGCACCTCAGCCCCCTATAATGCTTTCCCTTATGGTGGGGGTCATATACCTCCGTCGTCCCCCTTGCTAGGCGGTACTCCCCAATAGCCTGTTTGGTTGAACATGAACTACATCTTGTTCAGAGCATGTAGTCAAGGACTCTATTCCAACACGACGTCGGTGGTTTCTTTGGCATTCTCTTTGTTCGGTACATTTTGTAACAACATATTCTCGTCAGCTACCGTCTCGGTCGAGAGAAACCCTGGTTTTGGATCACAAAATCCTATGCAGGGTACTATTCCTGCACAGGGGGCAACCACCTCCCAAGGACCTTGGAATCTGTGGCAGGGATAAATCCCCTCGTCATGGATGCCAACCAGGGGAAACCCCTTCCATGGCCAATGGAACCTTGGGCAAGGCTCAATACCTATGCTCGTTGGATCGCTAGGGGGCAAACCTTTACAGAACCTTTGGAACACAATGTCGGGAGAAATCCCTTCCCAACCCTCAACATCCTACTACGGGAGCCAGTCAATGACGTCTCAACAAATGCACTATCCGAATGTTGGCCAAGGCCCGTGGTTTTTACCAGAACCCTGGTCAGCAGCCTAACTTTTCCTAGCAACCTAGTGCTAGACAAATTCCAAGCTCCTTTCCTCCAGTACATACTCAACAACCCAAGCTACCTTTTCTAAAAATGTTGCATTTTCCAGACTTGTCAATATTGTTAAACGAACTAATATGTCACGATTCGCATTGGCCATCCATGCCAACGAAGTTTCCCTCGAACATTCCAAAGTTTGAAGCTAAGCCTAACAAAGATCCAAGCAATCATGTGACCGCCTTTCACCTATGGTGCTCGCCCAAATCGTTGAGAGACGACTCCATATAGTTGTGTCTGTTTCAATGCACTCTTATCGGGAGTGCCCTAAAATGGTGCATCGAAATTGAATGCTCAAGATACTCTACTTTTGGCGAATTGGTAATGGTTTCCCTTAACCATTTTCAATTACCTATGAGATACGCTGTCAGCACCAAGTTGTTGGCCAACTTTGAGAAAACAAAGGCTGACCATATCTCAGATCACATCTAATATTGGAGGCATCAGAAGAGTTTGATAAAAGTGCCAGTCCCACCGGCTTTTATGTTGGAGTGGTTCCTTAAGTATTTGGTACCTCAGTTATCCAAAGACGTTGCAACATCATGAGTGTTTTTTGAGGAAGAAGCGATAATGAGAGCTCAACAACTAGAACTGATATACTCTCAGTTTGGTTTACTTTAAGAAGTTTTACTATATGCACCATGGTCCATTCTTGACAAGACCAGACAGAAGTCTGGACCACATGCCGATGGTATAGTTGGTTTAGCACAAGCGAAGCCCACTGAGTAGTTGTCAAATCAAATGCAACAATTGTTGATACAGTAGACAGTGGCCATCCAAGCCACTGGTTCGGCTGCTCCCCCTAATCAAACGTCGAGTGTACATAGTGTGCAGTCGACAAACTCGAAGGCCAACCAACAGCCTGATGGAAAGAAGTAACAACGAAAGAAGGGTAAGGGGGATAAGAAACCCACCAATAATGTTGGCAGGGGCAACACAAAGAAAATAAATTCGAAGTATCTGTGTAACCTTTGCATGGAAGACCACCCGACTCACCTGTTCCCTTGACTTGAAGAGACCCAAAATTTATTGGCGCAACAACAACCTGTTGTGTTAACAAACCCATTTCCTCATGGGAAAAATCTAACTCAAGCCTCTTCGATTGTGGATGGGAGAAGTCTGGGACCCCCTCCGTCTTCTAGTAATCCTTAGTATGTGAATGTGTATATTATGAAAGGTGATGCCTACATAACGACTAGGACACACGGTTACGAAATGCCAAACACTGTTGAAAAGGGTAAGGAAGCCGAAAACCCATATGTTCCTCTCCGGATCGATAAGACGTTGGGAAAAACAATGATAGGCATCCTGAAAGGGGTGTTAAAAAAAGCTTCCCACAATCCAAATGTGAGGGCCGCCCAGAACTATTATGTGGTGGAGGATTTGTCACAAACTCCTTGCGTGATGTCTGCTTTGGAGGTCCTCCAGAGCTGCCCTTCCCAGAGAAAGGCTTTGTTAGCTGCCTTAGTATCTGTTGAGACATGTAATATGGGAACAATCATGCTTGATACGACTGACTTAAAACCTCGTCTCCCATACCACATGGCATTTCAGATAGTAGTGGCTTACACCACGAAAAATTTTACACGGAATATTTTTCGCACGGTGGTTGATTAGGGCGCCTTGACATGCGTGATGTTGTTGGCATGTTGGAAGACCATTGGCCAACCCATTTTGTCTCCGTCACCTACTATTCTTACTACTTTCGACAGACATTCGTTCAGACCACATGGAATCATTCCTTCTTTTGCCATGCACCTAGGAGGAAATACTGTGTGCATCGAAGTAGAAGTGGTCGATGCGCCTCTCGACTATAACCTCTTGTTAGGAAGGAGTTGGACCTATGCTATGCATGCAGTGGTCGCCACATTTTTCCAAGTCTTGTTGTTTCCACACGAAGGTCGGATCATGTCCATTAATCAATTGTCTTTCTCCTGTCCTGATCCTTCATCGAGGGCATCCACAGTCTCGATGATTGATACCCCTTAGCCTAGAGTCGTCAACATAGGGGTTGGTTTGTGCCCACCTTTGATGGGTACTTTCGATTAACCACCTCCTTCTGGTGATGTCAATTTCATATCGGTTGTCCCCGACCAGCCTAAGGCTGAGATCTTTCACATGTCATCATTCCGTACGACTTACTTTAATGATCTGTGGAGTCTTTCTTCCCCATCGGCCATGATGGAAGGGAAAGGGCACCATGGCATGGCCATGACCTTGTCCGCAACAAAAGTTGCGTACTCTATTTTTCAACAAGCTTTGGCCGACCTCGATCTGACTCCCACACAGGAGTTAGATCCATTTTTCAAGCCTACCTAGGTCTCAATATTCCCTTGCTACTATCGATTCCTTAGACTTTGTGTTACCCTTTGATGAGGCGATTATAGAGGCATTGACTAGCCCAGACAAACCCTAGGATGATCTCCATCACAGATCATATTTTCTCCCGGAATTAGGAAGAATTGACACGAGTGAATTCGTGTTGACTATGACTGGAGATAGGTCTTGTCCTATCAATCCTTTGGCTACGCACGCAGTTTATGCCGAAGGTAATATGGAAGCCATCCCTAAAACGATACCTAATGACATCTCCAAAATCCCTGGCGTCATGGAGAATGTCTTCATCAGAGAAGACTGCTCCCCCGAGGAGATTTGAATCTACACATATTTATTTAAGGAATTATGCAATGTTTTTGCCTGGTCTTACGAGGAAATGCTAGGCATTGATCCAAGAATCGTCAAACATGAAATAACGACATATCTTGGCGCTAAGATGGTCCGACAGAAGCTTCGTAGATGAATGTGCAGGATGCAAGGTTTTTTCTTTCATGGATGGTTTTTCGAGATACAATCAGATACAGATTAAGCCCAAAGACCAGCATAAAACAACTTTTATTTGTCCATGGGGTACATTCGCTTATTGGAAGATGCCTTTTGGCCTCAAGAATGCTAGAGCCACTTTTCAATGGGACATGTCTTTTTCTTTCCATGATCTCAGACACATAGTCGAGGCCTATCTTGATGATTTAGCATCACGATCTCGTAAGAGAGTTGATCATCCAACGCATCTTCGACTTATCTTTCAGTGATGTCGCTACTATCGAATTCACTTGAATCCAAACAAGTGCAGATTTTGCATGACGTCAGGTCATATTCTAGGTTTCATAGTCTCGACAACAAGGATCATGGTCGATTCTCTAAAGGTTGAGGCGATAGCTCAATTTCCTCCCCCGTGCACAGTCCCTCAGCTTTCGAGTTTACAGGGAAAATCCAACTTCCTTCAGTTTTTTATCGCAAACTATGTTGAGATAACTAAAGGGTTCATGTGTTTACTGAAAATGGGCGTTCCTTTCTATTGGGATGAAGCCACTCAATGATCTTATGAAGCGTTGAAACGTGCCCTCACGTCTTCCCCTCTTCTTCAGCCACCCAATTATAATAAAGATTTATTATTATACTTGGCCCCTGCAGAGTCAACCATCGGCATGCTCTTGGTTCAAGAGGACGATCTGCTTAAAGAGCATGTGATTTATTACTTGATCCGAGGCCTGGTTGGACCAAAACTTAACTACTCCCACATTGAGAAGCTTGTGCTGGCAGAAGTCCACGCTGTCCAACGGTTCCGTCATTATATTCTGCTTCGCAAGACCACCGTCATTGTCGTTGTGAATCCGTTCCAATACGTGTTGACACGACGTGTAATCGAAGGAAAGATCAGTAGATGGATTTTTATCCTCCAGGAATTTGACTTGGATTTTGTTTCTGCAAAATCTAAAAGTCATTGGTCTTTGCGAAACTTATCTCAGAACTTCCGGTCAAGTCAGGTGATGTTACGCCCGAACAATCACCGATTAAGGAGATATTTTTCTGATTTCATCTTCGGACCCCTGGTATGGAGATATACTAGTCTATAACTAGACTTTGAAGTGCCCCACCTCTGCTTCTCGCGATGAGCGTCGACGTATACACCATCAAGAAAAAAACTATCTCATACTCGAGGACACTTTGTATCGTCGAGGTGTAGATTGCATCCTTCTCTAGTGTCTCACTCATGAAGAAGCAGAACTCGTGCCTAACAACTGCCACACTGGAGCATGTGGTGGTAATCTGTCTGGGTTGGCAACAACCCAAAATATTCTACGAGGAGGTTACTTTTGGCCGACGTTGATCAAAGATTGCGTTGAATAGGACAAGAAGTGTCACATGTGTCAGATCTTCTCTCGGAAGATGAGGGCGCACCCCGCTCCCATGTTTCCCGTTATTACAGTTGGTTCCTTCACCAAGTGGGGGATTTATTATACTACCTGCCACCCGAATTTAGCCGGGGGGCATTGTTATATCATCGTAGTAGTAGAATACTTCACAAATTGGGTCAAGGCTATGCCAACGTTCAAAGATGATGGCCTAAAAACAACTCTCTTTATTTTTAACCATATAGTAGCAAGGTTCAACATCCCTAGGGAGATTGTCACTGACCATGGCAGTCACTTTCAGAATAAAATGATGTTTGAGTTAACATCAAAGCTAGGGTTGAGGAAAGAGCATTCATCACCTTACTACCCACAAGCGAATGGTCAGGTCGAAGCTGTGAATAAGTCCCTCAAGACTATTCTCCAACAAATGATCAATTCAGCCAAGTCAAATTGGCATTTGATGTTGTACTCGGCGTTGTGGGCCTACTGAACATCTGTAAAGACTGCAGCCGGTTTCTCACCTTTTCAACTCGTTTACGGGCGGGAAGAAGTCTTTCCAATAGAGTGCCAAATCCCATATCTAAAGTTGGCAGTACATTTATTGCCAGACACTTCACCGCTTGAGGAACGCTTATTATATATCGAGCAACTCGATGAGCAATGTCGTGACGCAACCTTGGCTAACGAGACTCACAAGAAAAAATCCAAGTGTCAATATGATCGGTCCGTTCGTCCTCGGATTTTCTCCGAAGGCGACCTTGTCCTAGTCTACGACCAAGATAAGGATCCCCTGGGGGAAAGCAATTTCAAACCCATGTGGTTTGAACCTTTCATCGTGAAGGAGGTATTAAAGAAGGGCACTTATCGTCTGGTTGACTTTGAAGGGAAAGATTCGGTAGAGCCTAGAAATGGGCTCTGCCTCAAGAATTATTACTCATAGGTGGGTCGCTTTGTGTGACTTCTCGTACATATGTATAGTTCTTATACAATTAGTTGGTTTTATCTTTTTTTTATGGACGTGTCATTTTTTATGTCATATTTTTCGCTGCGGCAGATGTCAAGTGAATCAGAGGTATTCATTAGGTTCGCGGACGGCGCCAACCGACACACTCGGAGGCTTTCTTCCGCAGCTTGGCTGATCTTCACACCTCAAGGCCAGTTGCTACCTTATGGAGGTATCTATTTAGGTGACGCCACAAACAATGTCATTGAATATAGAGCAGTGATAGAGTTGCTTCGTGACGCTTTGTTGCATAGTATCTCTCACCTCTGGGTCTACTTAGATGCACAACTGGTTGTATCCCAATTAAATGGCGTTTATCACGTTTATGATCCTACTCTACACCGACGATTCCTTAGGGTACGTCTCTTAGAATGATGCTTTGATTACATTACGTATATCCATGTTCCTAGGAGATTGAATCAAATCACAGATACTCTAGATAATCATGTATTAGATTGGCATGTTGCACACACATAAAAAGAACCACACACATATACATACATTGTAAAAATGTGTTCCATAAGACATAAAAATATGTAAATACGCATATATATATATATATCAAAAGTCTTAGAGTACATAGGTGGGTGCAAGTGCCTCAAAAAATAATATGTCTGGTATACATCACGGGGGTTATGCCCTCAAAAATGTACAAAAGGTTCCCTCGAAACGTAAGTGGTCCACCCTAAGCTAAGCATGGGGCATGTTGGCCCTTCCATAGTGAACAACAACATTTGCCAAATGACAAAAAAGTTGGACCCATCTCTGTGGCACCCCAACCACATGAGGCTGCATAGATGGTGATAGATCCTCGATCTCGACCATGGGCACTGTACGAGTGAGCACGGTGGGGTTCCACTCCACCCGTCTCAACACTCTCTCAGCCTCTCCGGCTGGAGGTCCCCCTGCTGCTGGTGTTGGTCCAACGACCGTTGCTGGTGCTGCCTTTGGTCGAGGACGTCTCCTGCTCCTCGCAAAATATGTTGGATGCATTGGTCCCACATCTATACATAACAGATACATAGTTGTCAGATACTCTGGTACACATAAAAATTATATATATAAAAAGAAAATAAAAAATTTAAAAACTTATAAAAGCAAACGTACCTATCTCTCCTCGCTCTGATCCGGGAGGTACGGGCATATCAAGATCCCTGGAGAAGTTGATCCCAGCATAGGGGTAGTCCTCTATAGCCAAAATCTGTCTAGACCACCAGTCAAATAAAGTATCGTCGAAGGCCTCAAAGTTCCTCCCTCCCCCCTATCGCGGCAATAACACCGCCCACCTGCACACTGTTGGGAAGGAGGCCACGTGCCTCCGTACTGTCTCTCACTGACTGATATTGGGTACCCTCTTAATGCAAAAAGAGCATAGAATAGTCATGAATCCAAAGTTTTTGTTGTTCCACCCATGACACTCCGTGAGTTGTCTCTTCATGCACTCTAGCATGGTTATGCTCCAGTTGAACACTCGTGCATTTAAGCATTGTACTGCACAATGCATGTGCGCCCAGGAGGCCTGATGTAAGGCCACAGATCCAGTGATTCACCCAATGAGTAAAACTATCACTTGCAGTGATAGGTTGGTAATCTTATGGATTAGCACCCGAGAACCCACTTTATATGTGCCATCCTCGCAGTGTAGCCCGATCAACTCGGCTATATTGTGAGGCCCAGGAGGAAAAGAATGAAGGTTGACTGGTTCCCCTATCCCCAAGAGGCCAGTCAGAAAATAAATATCCTCAGTCCTTGGATTCAACGACTGCCCCTCGAGCATAAATGCCTCAGCGTCAGGGTGCCAGTAATGTACCAAGGCATTCAGCAGCCTGGGTTATGCCCTCATGACTAGACACTAGAAGAATTTCCACAACCCGCATTGTTTTAATGCGTTGACAACAGCAGGGTCTTTGTTGGCACAAGGGTAGACCTAGGGTTCAACGCTTCAACAACGCACCAACAAAACCCTAACTACTGGCCCTTTTGGCAACACCTGCGAAGCAGATGAAGTCTCACCCAAGGTAGATGTAGGGGGGGTTACAGAACTCAAATGTCTGCAACCTAGTTGGGATACAGATCTGTAATTACAATACTTAATAGAGCACTTAACAGTTTACATTCATTATTATTTGTCCCTTATCCACTTCGCAGGAGAAAACCTTAATTGCAAAACAACGCAGTATTAAACAAGATCTAACACATCCAATCACTTAGCATATAGAAATAGATCCGATCTAGTATTCATTCGCATTACTAAGCACTAAGCTACTATATCAGATGCATCTAACATATATTTCTTATACTAAGAATAACTCAAATAACAACCATAACACAAGATATATGTGGTTCACACCCAGCATGGGGCTACGTCCACCAACTCTCTGTCTTCTTTATTATCTTTTGTCAATCTCCTTACATGCACAGAGCCTCAAAACCCACTATGCATAGGACAAGAGATTTGTGGGCACCTCGCCAAATCCTCCTTCCCCAAGTCAGGTCACATCACAAAGCCTATTTACAGTCACTTGCACTTAGCTCTGCAAGGTCTCAACACACAGTATGCACAAAGCTAACTCAATCACATAGATCCAACTAATTACATCACTTGCACTCAACACATTATATCACTTAGCACCACATCTCTCTCTACTTACATCATGTAGCTTTCTATTTATACATTACAAAAAGGGCCTAAGCATGGGTAAACCCATGGGCCAACATCCCATACCTGTTACATAAACCCAAAAACCAAAAAGTCCGCAAAAGGGGGGCGAGATCCCACGATCTCCGCTTCGCCTGGCGCTCCATCTTCAATCAGCCTGTTGAAGTCCCAAAATTGGTAAAACATGACCAACATTTCCACAACACCTGGTCAAGGGCCAAGAGTCTTCTTCAACCAAAGAATCAATGTCTTTGTGCTCCCTCTCTCTCCAGTGGACATACATCCTGTCAATGACAAGTTCATGGAGGAAGTTAGCTCTTGCATTTTTATTTTTCTACCTTTTTGAGGGTGTACATGGGTTGTCTTGGACATAGTCACGTATGCATGTGGGAAGATTGTTTTATGCCTGCAAGATGTCCTTGGACAACCTGTGTACACGTAAGGCCGGCCACTTTAGGAGCGTGTGCCCCCTAAAAAACTAAAACTAATGCAAAAGGAAAGTATGGAAATGAAAGAGGAGCTAGTTTGTACTTACTTGGTTTGAGCGAAAGTTCGTTTCGTCCTCTAAAGCTCCCGTAATCAACTCTTTTAGCAAAGGGGTGTTTTTGGCTTTTTGGTCGATTCTCAATTTCCAATGGTGATAATGAGCTGCCAGCTTCTATTTATAGACTTTTTTGGCCCTTTTTGTCATTTTTTTGGACCCTTTTGTCATTTTTTCTGGCTTGAAAATAATTTAACATGGTTCTTGAGTTTCTCATTGGATGTTACGATACACTTCACTTTTGGTTTCGAAAACCTTTTGGGAGATGGGTTGCTTTTAAAGATTATTTGGTAAAAGTCATTTTTCCAACTTTTTGTATTTAAGTTAGGATTCCACCTCCACTTTTTTCATCTGGTTGTCTTTTCCGCTTTGCCATAGGATTGAACCCACCGAATTGCGACACAGAACCGTCATTGCTGCTTTAGAAGTGTCGTAATTTGATGGTAGAGCCTACCTCTACATGGATGCCCTAGGTAGATCCTGGTTGCATTTTTGGTGCCCATGCTATCAATAATGACTATTAGGCTCGGGAGTCCTTGTTAGTCTTGTCCTAATTATGATATTGAGCCTCATGCGTTTGATGTGTTATCACTCTTGACATCACCCTCGGGACTCCTAGAAAACGACTCTTCTTTTAAGCCCTTTTCAGACTCTTTAAACATGAAAAGATTGTCGAGCGATCTTGTTGCCCTTTACGCTCGCCAAACTAAAATTTGAAGGCACGTTTGTCAGGCGGTAGCTTACCCCTTTTTCAATCCGAATGGACAATTTTACGAACAAACGTACATTTTAGGAACTTTGGTTCGCTAGAAGAGTATTCTCAGGTATAGGTTTAACCCTTTTTTGGGCCTGATAGACTAAATTTACGAAAAAGGAACCCCCACGGAGTCCATAGTTAATCTCTTTTCAGACTCCCTAAAATTGAAAATATTGTCGCGTGACCTTGTTCCTTCACACTCGTTAAATTGGTCTAGAAGAACGTCCCCTATGGAGTCCATAATTAAGCTCTTTTTAGACTCCTTAAAATTGAAAAAGATCGTTGAGTGACCTTGTTCTTTCACACTCATTAATTGGTTCAGAAAAACATCTACTGGCATGAGTTTACCCCTTTTTCTGGCCTGTAGATTAAGGAGGAAAAAGGTATACCTCAGGCGATTCGTCTCACCGAGAGAGTTCTCCTCAGCAAATTTCACTTTTTCGGGCTAAGCAAACTAAATCTAGAAAAAGGCAGTGAGTCCATAGTTAAACTCTTTTCAAACTCCTTAAAATTGAAAAGATTGTTGAGTGATCTTGTCTTTGTCACACTCGTTAAAATGATTTTGAATAGACATCTTTTAGGTGCTAGTTTACCCATTTTTCGAACTGACTAGACTACCTTCGAAAAAGGTACCTGAGTGGAATCTTCTTTTACGCCTTTTCAAACTCTCTAAAAATGAAAAACCACCGAGTTTACCTTCTCTAGGCTCATTAAAATTACATTGAAGGACGTTATCATTGTGTCCTATTAATCGCATTTGCATCCCTGCGTCTTTGGCCTAATGTCAGCTCCATGTTGCTATGAACTGAACCTTTGAAGCATGCCTTATACGCAAGCCTTGTAGCACTTTGCCTTCACGTCTTGACACCTTGACCCATGGAGGACTTTTCCCGAGTGTCCTTTCCTTGCACATGTCTTCTTGCTTTGAGCATCAGTATGCTCCTTGCACTTGGAACTAGTATGCTTTGTGACACTCGTTCCTCCTTTGTAACGTAGCATTCTTTTATTCTTTTTCAAGCTTTCCAAAATTATTGAAAAAGACAAAAAAATCAAATATACTGTAAAAAGAGGACGGGAAAAGTATTTTCTTTTTATGGCAGCACAATGAGTCGCCCTTCGAAAAAGCACATCCTTTCGTTTGTTCATCAAGCTTTGGGATTTAATATGACATTAGGAAGTTGTTCTCGCTACATAGAGTTGTGTCCTCCTTTGTTTGTTTATTCTTCCTGACACATGGAGAGTTTGTGTTGCCTCCTCCATCGTGAACTTATGTCAATGTCATGCTGCCTCAGTCTAATCATCTGTCGTGCTATTGTCCAAGGGAATTTTTACCCAACTTGAGTCAGCTTCTCTGCAGTTTGTCTATTTCCCTCATGCCCGACCATCCCCAAAATTCCAATGAAGTCCTTATTCGAAATCACTGAAGTTCTATGCCTAATCACCGAGATCCTCTTGTCTGTTCCCGACGAGCCATCAAAGACCTCTGGGTAGTAAATTTGTACACTCACATTACACACCTACCTGAGTTTTGAATATCTTGAAGTTATTGCTCAAGCTCTGAAGGCCTCATATCCATCCATCAGGCGTCATTGGCTTCTTGAAGATGGATACTATACATGTATATCTTTGATTTTGAGATGTAGTTTCGTTGTGTATTTCTCACGGCTACGCTTTATATAGTTATATGACATGGATCTGCAGTGTATTTGATTGGCAACCATGATTTATTTCATCCCGAGCATGGGTATGGCCGCCTCGGTGAGACAATTATTATTTTTGCAGATGGCACCTCCCGAACTCTGGTCCTGGGCTCACTCGCTTCATACGTTGGTGAAGATTTGTAATGTATTTTGGAAATAAGATGCTATTCTAAACTCACGCATTAGGGGGAATTTGTTATAACCCTAAATTCCACCATACCTGCAGACTTGGCATCATGCCCTCTTACTTACCATTTTTGCCAAGCCATCACTGAGCAGCTCTTCTTAAAAACACTATTTTTGAAGATGTACGTGCCCTGCACCATTACTGCCCGCATATGTATGATAGTTGCACCATTACTGCTCGCATATGTATGCTAGTTGCACCACTACAACCCGCGTATACTCGCAAAAGTTGTAAAAATTAAAAAGTTGCAAGGAATTCGTTGAGATTACGGGCTATTGGGTAGTTTCCCAACTATCCCACCGCCTATAGCCCGTCACCCAACCAAATAACCATCCTTTTGTCATATAAAAGGTGGTCTTTGGGTCTCATTCCAAAGATAATCATAAGAACAGTGAAACTCTACCCATTTCACTTTCCCCCCTTGCCCTAAGAATTTGCAGCCACATTGTGAGTTTTGAGCCAGAATTCCCTATTCTTTCCTTTTTCCTCCATTGCAAGCCTAATCCATTCCCTAGAGAGAGATGAAGAGGAGAAAGATACATGGAAGTGTAGTTGAATCTTGGTGAAAAGGAGCTCGAACCAGGTTCGAGGAGCAGTCATCGATCTCATTGTAAGTAACTTTGTGAGATTAATAAAAAGGAATACTTTTTCTGTCCCGAATATGATGTGTTCAATCTTTATGTTTGATTATAACATCTAACCCACTAATTCATATATAAGATGCATGTTCGTAGTTCTTTGTTTGTATGTTTATGAATGCAAGTCATCCTTGGGAGAAGACTTGTAGTCGAGGAACAACTGAACGCAAAAGGATCGACACCGGACGCGGAGTTTAAGGTAGAGTTACCAGATCTTTTTACCTTGTGTTTTATGCATGAATGTGGGGTGTATTTGGGGTAGTTGTTAAAAAGTAGGAGACTTTAGACGGTTAGCTTTGCCTACATGTTGAACCCTAGTGTAGTCCATAGGGGGTTTTTCCCACTATAGCAGAATTGGCGACTGTACTGGGGAAGCCTCTAGGGTTTTTAGGGGATATTGTTTTGGGTGTTTTAATTGGTTTTGCTACCTTTTTTGAGTTTTTTGTAAGTTTCTAAGTCTTTAAGGGATTCTGGTCTTCCATACCAGTACTCCCTGCCTTGTCAACCTGACTGTTAGTTTTCTTTTTGAGAAATTACAGAGGTGTACGTGACTTGTAGTGGGTCTGCAGGCGTACATATGCGCCCTACCTTTAGACAACCCATGTACATACACAGACTGCTTAAGTGTCAATTGTGTGCCTGTGTCAAGAAATTTTTTCTGCAAGAAGAGGCAGTCAAGCTATTCCCTGATTGAAGTCATAATTCTCAGGGTTTCTTGATCGAGTTCTGGTCTCTATTGTTACAGTCTGTAGCCTGGGTTTGACATCAGTTTAGCTTATCTTTATCAATATTTCTTGTGTTTTCTTTGTAAGGGTTTGAGACAAGTTTGTGAGTCTTTTCTGATCAGCCTGTTTAGTATCGTCAGTGACTCCCTATGATCCGCAATAGACCAAAAGTCAGTTTTTGGTCTTTTCTTGTCTTCACTTTTTCCCTTTTACTTGCTTTAGAAGAAAAGAAAAAGAAGTTATTTCAAGTTTCTTATTTTGAAGAATAAAAAAAAAAGATTTAATTTCTTTGTTTGTTAAGTAGTTAGGTTAGTTGTCTTTACTTGTCAGGAAGAAGAGTGTTTTCTTAAGTTTTTTACTAAATGCTTAGAAAACTAAGTATCTTGTAGTCGAGCGAAATCTTGTTTTGGGTTTTTCTTTTAAAAGATCTTAGAAAAAGTAGTTACAAAAAGTTGGTTAAAGAGTTTAAATTTGCAAATCTTTATTTGTCAAAAAGAAGTACTTTGCTTTCAGTTTCATTTAATGCTCCTCTCTTTCGTCTCTTAAAATACACCACTAGTTTCATTTCCGTTTCCTTGACTTAAGACAAGCCACTTAAAATTAATGCTTAATTAAAATTTATTAGACTTTATGTTTGTAGGGTCTATCAACTAGTCTAGGCTAGAGCCTTGATTTAGGTTGGAGAGGAACCTCTTCAAGGCTATAAAACAAACATACGAGCTAAGCTAGGGAGTGTGAACATTCCAGTAAACGTAAAAGTTATCTGGGACCCCCCTCTAACACATGGGCTAAGCATGAGGTCGCGTGCAGAAAGGTAGCAGAGATATTCCCTTCAAATTCGGACCAAGCGTAGTGGGGAACGCATATAGAGGACTTGTCTTGGGATTCTGTTGATCGCATTTTTCCACGGAGCTTCATGGGTCTCGAATCCGTTCAAGGTCCTCAGTCGTCTTCCAGAACACTTGCTTTCGATACCCTCAATAGGTTTCGGTCTTGATACCCCACTCATTGCAGTCCACCCAACTGTCGACTATACCCGCCTGGTAACTGTTCATGCGCTGACAACCTAGTTGCAGTTATTCTAGTGACTTACACATGTGACTGCGGGGGTATACCATAGTACCTAGGGTAGACATCGAGGAACACTTTGCAGAGTATACCTGGAGGGTGCTTCCGTATTCGAGTTGCACTTGCACCGGTAAGTTGCTCTAGTGTTGGCTAGTGTAACTGTTCTTCCAACTAGCTAGTGGTTTGATTGCTTTATCTCATTGGAACTCTTTCTAGTGTGTGTTGGTTTTCAACCTTAGTAAAAGCCTTAGCGTGTTGTTGATCTTCTCACAAAGTGGAAGATCAAGAGATCTGTCGGTCCTAAAGGCTTCAAGGCATGTCGCTGGTTGAATTGGAGCCACCCCCACCACCGCTAAGGTGAATACTTGACCAGCAAGGGTCATTTGAGGTGGTCGAGCTGCAAGAAACTGCACCCAAGCCATCCCCGAGAGAATAACTCTTGCATCTAGAGGAGCCTACTGTTTCTGACCTTGGAGTGGAACCTCTCGGGCCAACCAATTCTCCAATCACTGACTTGTCGGCACTCATCGCGGTACAAGTTGTCCCCTAAAGGGTAAATCATCACGAGTGTCAAATAGTCCTGCAAGCAGTGATGGAAGCAAACGCTGCTACTTTGTCAGGGAGTCCTCACACTCCCTCTATGACTGCCACTATAGGGGGAATTCTACCTCCTAACCCACCTTCATTGATCCGGACCACCATGGTCTCGGCCGCCTCTACTTCGGGTAGTAGTCTGATTCCATCTATGGCGGCGATCACTGCTCTGTTCACCCAGAGAGGGACAGGCCCTCCATTTTCATACGAGATGCCTGGCTTTGATACAAACTCTATCCTTTCCTACTCCACCCTGCAAACCATGGGTCTAGGGGCAGGGAACTCTAACGCTCCTCTACAAGGGTCCATGGGGGGCACCTCAGCCCCCTATAACACTTTCCCTTACTGTAGGGGTCATATACCTCCGTCGTCCCCCTCATTAGGTGGTGCTCCCCAGCAGCCCGTCTGGTCGAACATGAACTATAGATTGTTCGAAGAAGGTATTCAAGGATTCTCTTCCAACACCACGTCGGTGGGTTATTTTTCGTTCTCTTTGTTCGACAGGTTTGGTAACAATGCATTCTCGTCAGTTGTCGTCTCGGTCGGGGGAAACCCTGGTTTTGGTTCACAAAATCCTGTGTAGGGTACTATTCCTGCACAGGGGGTAAACACCTCTCAAGGACCTTGGAATCTGTTGCTGGGATCAATCCCCTCATCAAGGATTCCAACCAGGGGCAACCCCTTCCATTGCCAATGGAACCCCGGGCAAGGCTCAGTACCTATGCCTGTCGGATCGATAGGGGGAAACCTTTTCTAGAACCTTTGGAACACAACGTCAGGAGAAATCATTTCCTAACCCTCAACTTCCTACTACGGGATTAAGTCGATGACATCTCAACAAGCGCAGTATTCGAATGTTGGCCAAGGCCATGGTTTTTACTAGAACCCTGGTCAACAGCCTAACTTTTCTTGGCAACCTGGTGCCATCCAAAATTCCAGGCTCCTTTCCTCCTGTACATACTCAACAGACCAAGCTACCTTTTCTGGCAATGTTGCATTTTCCAGACTTGTCAAGATTGTTAAACGACCCAATCTGTCACGATTCGTGTTGGCCATCTATGCCAACAAAGTTGCCCTTAGACGTTCCAAAGTTTGAAGGTAAGCTTAACGAAGATCCCTTTCACCTATGGTGCTCGTCCAACTCATTGAGAGACGACTCCGTACAATTGTTTTTGTTTCAACGCACTCTTATCGAGAGTGCCACGAAATGGTACATCGAGCTTGACTGCTCAAGATACTCTACTTTTTGTGAATTGGAAATGGTTTTCCTTAACCATTTTCAATTACCTATGAGATACAATGTCGACACCGAGTTGTTGGCCAACTTTGAGCAAACAAAGGCTGACCATATCTCGGATCACATCCGAGAATGGCGACGTCAGAAGAGTTTGATAAAAGTACCAGTCCCACTGGCTTTTCTACTGGAGTGGTTCCTTAAGTCTTTGGTACATTAGTTATCCAAAGATGTTGCAACGTCAAGAGTGTTTTCTGAGGAAGAAGTGATAATGAGAGCTCAACAGCTAGAACTGATATACTCTCATTCTAGTTTACTTTACAAAGTTTTGCTTGATGTGCCACGGTCCATTCTTGACAAAACCATATAGAAATCTAGACCACATGTCGATGGTATAGTTGGTTCAGCACAAGCGAATCTCGCTAAGCAGTTGTCAAATCAATTGCAACAATTGTCGATACAATAGACAATGGCCAGCCAAACCACTAGTTCGGTTGCTCCCCCTACTCAAACGTTAGATGTACATAGTGTGCAATCGACAAACCTGAAGGCCAACCAGTGTCCTGACGGAAAGAAGAAACAACGAAAGAAGGGTAAAGGGGGTAAGAAACCCACCAATAATGTTGGCGAGGGAAAAATAGAGAAAAGAAACTTGACGTATCTGTGCAACCTTTGCATGAAATACCACCCGACTCACCTGTACCCTCAGCTTGCGGAGGCCCAAAAGTTATTGGCCCAACAACATCCTGCTATGTTAACAAACCCATTTCCTCATGGGAAAAATCTAACTCTAGCCTCTTCGAACACGGATGGGGGCAGTCAAGGACCCCCTCCGCTTTCTAGTAATCCTTCATTTGCGAACGTGTATATGATGAAAGATGATGCCTAGATAACGACTAGGACACATGATTATGAAATGCCAAACACTGCTAAAAAGGATAAGGAAGCCAAAAACACATTTGTTCCTCTCCAGATCAAGAAGACGTTGGGCGAAACAATGACACACAGCCTGAAAGGGGCGTTCAAGAAAGCTTCCCACAATCCAAACGCGAGGGTCGCCCATAACTATTCTATGGTGGAGGATTTGTCACAAACCCCTTGCGCGATGTCTACTTTGGAGGTCCTCCAGAGCTGCCCTTTGCAGAGAAAGGCTCTGTTGGCTACCTTAGGATCTGCTGAGACTTTTAATACGGGAATGATCATGCTTGATATGACCAACTTGAAACCTCATCTCCCATACCATGTAGCGTTTCAGATAGTAGTGGCTTACACCACGAAAACTTTTACATGGAGTATTTTCCGCACGGTGGCTGATGAGGGTGCCTCAACATGCATGATGTCATTGGCATGTTGGAAGGCCATTGGCCAACCCATTTTGTCTCCGTCACTTACTATTCTTACTTCTTTTGATGGACATTCGTTCAGACCACATGGAATCATTCCTTCTTTCATCGTGCAGCTAGGAGGAAAGAATGTGTGCGTCGAAGTAGAAGTGGTTGATGCACCTCTTGACTACAACCTCTTATTAGGAAGGAGTTAGACCTATGCTATGCATGCAGTGGTTGCCACAGTTTTCCAGGCCTTATTGTTTCCACGCGAAGGTCGGATCATGTCCATTAATCAGTTATCTTTCTCCCATCCTGACCCTTCATCGCGGGCATCTACGGTCTCGATAATTGATACCCCTCAATCTGGCGTCGTCAACAAAGGGGATGGTTTGTGCCCACCTTTGATGGGTACTTTCGATTACTTGCCTCCTTCCGGCGATGTCAAGTTCATATCGACCGTCCCCGACCAACCTAAGGTTGAGATCTTTCACATGTCGTTGTTTTGTACGACTTACTTTAACAATCCGTGGAATCTTCCTTCCCCATCAGCCATGATGGAAGGGACAAGGCACTATGGCATGGTCATGACCTTGTCCTCGGAAAATGTTGCCTACTCTATTGTTCAGCAAGCTTCGGTCGACCCCGATCCGACTCCCACACATGAGTTAGATCCAATTTTCGAGCCTACTTGGGCTCAAGGTTCCCTTGCCACTACCGATTCCTTAGACTTGGTCTTGCCCTCTGACGAGGCGATTATAGAGGCATTGACTAGTCCAGACAAACCTTGGGATGATCTCCATCACAGATCATATTTTCTCAGAGAGTTAGGAAGAATTGAGGCGGGTGAATTCGTGTTGACTATGACGGCAGATAGGTCTTGTCCTATCAATCCTTTGGCTACGCACGTAGTTTACGCCGAAGGTAATATGGCAACCATCGTTGAAACGATACCTATTGACATCTCTAGAATCCCTGGCATCATGGAGAATGTCTTCATCGGAGTGGACTTCTCCCCTGAGGAGATTCGAATCTACACAAATTTATTTAAGGAATTCCACAACGTTTTTGCCTGGTCTTATGAGGAAATGCCAGACATTGATCCAAGAATCATCGAACATGAAATAATGACGTATCCTGATGCTAATTCAGTTCGATAGAAGCTTCATCCAGTAAATCCTAAGAAAGCAACAGCTATTAAGGCTGGAGTAGAGAAACTTCTCAAAGTCGGTTTCATCTACCCCGTTTAATTGACTCAATCGGTGTCAAATCACGTTTCGGTCAACAAAAAGCAGGGAACTATTCGCGTATGTATGGACTTCCGTGATTTGAAAAGGGCATGTTCCAAGGATAATTTCCCGACCCCATTCATTGACCAGATTGTCGATGAATGTGCAGGATGCGAGGTTTTTTCTTTCATGGATGGTTTTTTGGGATACAATCAGATACAAATTAAGCCCAAAGACCAGCATAAAACAACTTTTATTTGTCCATGGGGTACATTCACTTATCGAAAGATGCCTTTTGGCCTCAATAATGTTGGAGCCACTTTTCAGCGAGCCATGTCTTTTGCTTTTCACGATCTTAGACACATAGTCGAGGCCTATCTCGATGATTTAGCATCATGATCTCGTAAGAGAGATGATCATCCCATGCACCTCCAACTTATCTTTGAGCAATGTCACTACTATCATATTCACTTGAATCTAAACACGTGCTCCTTTTGCGTGAGGTTGGGTCATCTTCTAGGTTTCATAGTCTTGACAACAGGGATCATGGTCAATCCTCGAAAGGTTGAGGGGATAGTTCAATTGCCTCCCCTGTGCACAGTCCCTCAGCTTCAAAGTTTACGGGGAAAATCCAACTTCCTTCGATGTTTTATCACAAACTATGCCAAGATCACTAAAGGGTTCATGCGTTTACTGAAAAAGGACGTTCCTTTCTATTGGGACGAAGCCACTCGGCGATCTTTCAAAGCGTTGAAACACACCCTCATGTCTTCCCCTCTGCTTCATCCACCCAATTATAATAAAGATTTCTTATTGTACTTGGTCGTTGTAGAGTCGACCATCAGTATGGTCTTGGTTCAAGAGGACGATCTGCCTAAAGAGCATGTGATTTATTACTTGATTCGAGGCCTGGTTGGACCAAAACTTAACTACTCCCACGTTGAGAAGCTTGCGTTGGCAGTAGTCCATGTTGTCCAATGGATCTGTCATTATATTCCGCTTCGCAAGACCACCGTCATTGCCATTGTGAATCTGTTCCAATACGTGTAATCAGCGGAAAGATCAGTAGATGGATTGTTATCCTCTAGGAATTTGACTTGGATTTTGTTTCTGCGAAATATAAAAGTCACTGGTCTTTGTGGAACTTATCTCAGAACTTCTGGTCGAGTCAGGTGATGTTATGCCCGAAGAATAACAGATTAAAGGAGATCATTTTTTAATTTCATCTTCAGACCCCTAGTATGGAGATATGGTAGTCTATCTCCAGACTTTGAAGTGCCCCACCTCCGCTTCTCGCGATGAGCGTCGACATATACGTCATCAGGAAAAAAACTATCTCATACTTGAGGACACTTTGTATCGTCGAGGTGTAGATTGCATCCTTCGTCGGTGTCTCACTCATGAAGAAGCGGAACTCATGCTTAACGACTGCCACACTGGATCATGTGGTGGTCATTTGTCTGGGTTGGAAATAGCCCAAAAGATTCTATGAGTAGGTTACTTTTGGACGACGTTGATCAAATATTGCGTTGAACCGGTCAAGAAGTGCCACCTGTGTCAGATCTTCTCTTGGAAGATGAGGGCACACCCCGCTCCCATGTTTCCCGTTATTACAGTTGGTCCCTTCATCAAGTGGGGGATTGATTATACTACATGCCACCCAGCTTCAGCCAAGGGGCATCGTTATATCATCGTAGCAGTAGACTACTTCACAAAGTGGGTCGAGGCTATGCCAATGTTCAAAGATGATGGTGAAAAAACAACTCTCTTTATTTTTAACCAGATAGTAGCAAGGTTCGACATCCCGAGGGAGATTGTCACTAATAATGACAATCACTTTCAGAAAAAAAAGATGTTCAAGTTAACATCAAAACTAGGGTTGAGGCAGGAAAATTCATCACCTTATTCCCCATAAGCGAATGGTCAGATGGAAGCTGTGAATAAGTCCCTCAAGACTATTCTGCAATGAACGATCAATTTGGCCAAGTCAAATTGGCATTTGATATTGTACTCGATGTTGTGGGCCTATCGAATGTTTGTAAAGACTGCAACCGGTTTCTCACCTTTTCAACTTGTTTATGGTCTGGAAGTAGTCTTGCCAATAGAGTGCCATATCCCATCTCTAAAGTTGGCAGTACAATTATTTCCAAACACTTCATCGCTTGAGGAATGCTTACCATATCTCGAGCAGCTCGATGAGAAACGTCGTGACGCAGCCTTGTCTAACGAGGCTCACAAGCAAAAATTCAAGTGTTAATATGATCAGTTTGTTCGTCCTCAGATTTTCATCCTAGGCGACCTTGTCCTAGTCTAAAACCAAGATAAGGATCCCCTAGGGGCAGGCAAGTTCAAACCCATGTGGTTCGGACCTTTCATCGTGAAGGAGGTATTAAAGAAGGGCGCTTATCATCTGGTTGACTTTGAAGGGAAGGCTTTGGCAAAGCCTAGAAATGGGATCTACCTCAAGAAGTATTACTCGTAGGTGGGTCACCTTGGGTGACTTCTTGTACATATATATAGTTCTTATACAGTTAGTTGGTTTTATCTTTTTTTTTCATGGACATGTCATTTTTATGTCATCTTTTTTGCTGTGGTAGATGTCAAATGAATCAAAGGTGTTCATTGGGTTCGTGGACGGTGCCAGCTGACACACTCGAAGGCTTGCTTTCGCAGCTTGGGTGATCTTCACACCTCAAGGCCAGTTGCTATCTTTTGGAGGTATCTGTTTAGGTGATGCCACAAACAATGTCGTTGAATATAGTGCAGTGATAGAGTTGCTTGATGATGCTTTGTCGCATGGTATCTCTCACCTTCGGGTCTACTTAGATGCACAGCTGGTTGTGTCCCAGTTAAATGGGGTTTATAGCATTTATGATCCTACTCTACACCGACGATTCCTTATGGTA
>ML807553.1:326363-341173 GCA_009831015.1 Picea engelmannii
TTGGACCCATCTCTGTGGCACCCCAACCACATGAGGCTGCATAGATGGTGATAGATCCTCGATCTCGACCATGGGCACTGTACGAGTGAGCACGGTGGGGTTCCACTCCACCCATCTCAACACTCTCTCAGCCTCTCCGGCTGGAGGTCCCCCTGCTGCTGGTGTTGGTCCAACGACCGTTGTTGGTGCTGCCTTTGGTCGAGGACGTCGCCTGCTCCTCGCAAAATATGTTGGACGCATTGGTCCCACATCTATACATAACAGATACATAGTTGTCAGATACTCTGGTACACATAAAAATTATATATATAAAAAGAAAATAAAAATTTTAAAAACTTATAAAAGCAAACGTACCTATCTCTCCTCGCTCTGATCCGGGAGGTACGGGCATATCAAGATCCCTGGAGAAGTTGATCCCAGCATAGGGGTAGTCCTCTATAGCCAAAATCTGTCCAGACCACCAGTCAAATAAAGTATCGTCGAAGGCCTCAAAGTTCCTCCCTCCCCCCTATCGCGGCAATAACACCGCCCACCTGCACACTGCTGGGAAGGAGGCCACGTGCCTCCGTACTGTCTCTCACTGACTGATATTGGGTACCCTCTCAATGCAAAAAGAGCATAGAATAGTCCTGAATCCAAAGTTTTTGTTGTTCCACCCATGACACTCCGTGAGTTGTCTCTTCATGCACTCTAGCATGGTTATGCTCCAGTTGAACACTTGTGCATTTAAGCACTGTACTGCACAATGCATGTGCGCCCAGGAGGCCTGATGTAAGGCCACAGATCCAGTAATTCACCCAATGAGTAAAACTATCACTTGCAGTGATAGGTTGGTAATCTTATGGATTAGCACCCGAGAACCCACTTTATCTGTGCCAGCCTCGCAGTGTAGCCCGATCAACTTGGCTATGTTGTGAGGCCCAGGAGGAAAAGAATGAAGGTTGACTGGTTCCCCTATCCCCAAGAGGCCAGTCAGAAAATAAATATCCTCAGTACTTGGATTCAACGACTGCCCCTCGAGCATAAATGCCTCAGCGTCAGGGTGCCAGTAATGTACCAAGGCATTCAGCAGCCTGGGTTATGCCCTCATGACTAGACACTAGAAGAATTTCCACAACCCGCATTGTTTTAATGCGTCGACAATAGCAGGGTCTTTGTTGGCACAAGGGAAGACCTAGGGTTCAACGCTTCAACAACGCACCAACAAAACCCTAACTACTGGCCCTTTTGGCAACACCTGCGAAGCAGATGAAGTCTCACCCAAGGTAGATGTAGGGGGGGTTACAGGACTCAAATGTCTGCAACCTAGTTGGGATACAGATCTGTAATTACAATACTTAATAGAGCACTTAACAGTTTACATTCATTATTATTTGTCCCTTATCCACTTCGCAGGAGAAAACCTTAATTGCAAAACAACGCAGTATTAAACAAGATCTAACACATCCAATCACTTAGCATATAGAAATAGATCCGATCTAGTATTCATTCGCATTACTAAGCACTAAGCTACTATATCAGATGCATCTAACATATATTTCTTATACTAAGAATAACTCAAATAACAACCATAACACAAGATATATGTGGTTCACACCCAGCATGGGGCTACGTCCACCAACTCTCTGTCTTCTTTATTATCTTTTGTCAATCTCCTTACATGCACAGAGCCTCAAAACCCACTATGCATAGGACAAGAGATTTGTGGGCACCTCGCCAAATCCTCCTTCCCCAAGTCAGGTCACATCACAAAGCCTATTTACAGTCACTTGCACTTAGCTCTGCAAGGTCTCAACACACAGTATGCACAAAGCTAACTCAATCACATAGATCCAACTAATTACATCACTTGCACTCAACACATTATATCACTTAGCACCACATCTCTCTCTACTTACATCATGTAGCTTTCTATTTATACATTACAAAAAGGGCCTAAGCATGGGTAAACCCATGGGCCAACATCCCATACCTGTTACATAAACCCAAAAACCAAAAAGTCCGCAAAAGGGGGGCGAGATCCCACGATCTCCGCTTCGCCTGGCGCTCCATCTTCAATCAGCCTGTTGAAGTCCCAAAATTGGTAAAACATGACCAACATTTCCACAACACCTGGTCAAGGGCCAAGAGTCTTCTTCAACCAAAGAATCAATGTCTTTGTGCTCCCTCTCTCTCCAGTGGACATACATCCTGTCAATGACAAGTTCATGGAGGAAGTTAGCTCTTGCATTTTTATTTTTCTACCTTTTTGAGGGTGTACATGGGTTGTCTTGGACATAGTCACGTATGCATGTGGGAAGATTGTTTTATGCCTGCAAGATGTCCTTGGACAACCTGTGTACACGTAAGGCCGGCCACTTTAGGAGCGTGTGCCCCCTAAAAAACTAAAACTAATGCAAAAGGAAAGTATGGAAATGAAAGAGGAGCTAGTTTGTACTTACTTGGTTTGAGCGAAAGTTCGTTTCGTCCTCTAAAGCTCCCGTAATCAACTCTTTTAGCAAAGGGGTGTTTTTGGCTTTTTGGTCGATTCTCAATTTCCAATGGTGATAATGAGCTGCCAGCTTCTATTTATAGACTTTTTTGGCCCTTTTTGTCATTTTTTTGGACCCTTTTGTCATTTTTTCTGGCTTGAAAATAATTTAACATGGTTCTTGAGTTTCTCATTGGATGTTACGATACACTTCACTTTTGGTTTCGAAAACCTTTTGGGAGATGGGTTGCTTTTAAAGATTATTTGGTAAAAGTCATTTTTCCAACTTTTTGTATTTAAGTTAGGATTCCACCTCCACTTTTTTCATCTGGTTGTCTTTTCCGCTTTGCCATAGGATTGAACCCACCGAATTGCGACACAGAACCGTCATTGCTGCTTTAGAAGTGTCGTAATTTGATGGTAGAGCCTACCTCTACATGGATGCCCTAGGTAGATCCTGGTTGCATTTTTGGTGCCCATGCTATCAATAATGACTATTAGGCTCGGGAGTCCTTGTTAGTCTTGTCCTAATTATGATATTGAGCCTCATGCGTTTGATGTGTTATCACTCTTGACATCACCCTCGGGACTCCTAGAAAACGACTCTTCTTTTAAGCCCTTTTCAGACTCTTTAAACATGAAAAGATTGTCGAGCGATCTTGTTGCCCTTTACGCTCGCCAAACTAAAATTTGAAGGCACGTTTGTCAGGCGGTAGCTTACCCCTTTTTCAATCCGAATGGACAATTTTACGAACAAACGTACATTTTAGGAACTTTGGTTCGCTAGAAGAGTATTCTCAGGTATAGGTTTAACCCTTTTTTGGGCCTGATAGACTAAATTTACGAAAAAGGAACCCCCACGGAGTCCATAGTTAATCTCTTTTCAGACTCCCTAAAATTGAAAATATTGTCGCGTGACCTTGTTCCTTCACACTCGTTAAATTGGTCTAGAAGAACGTCCCCTATGGAGTCCATAATTAAGCTCTTTTTAGACTCCTTAAAATTGAAAAAGATCGTTGAGTGACCTTGTTCTTTCACACTCATTAATTGGTTCAGAAAAACATCTACTGGCATGAGTTTACCCCTTTTTCTGGCCTGTAGATTAAGGAGGAAAAAGGTATACCTCAGGCGATTCGTCTCACCGAGAGAGTTCTCCTCAGCAAATTTCACTTTTTCGGGCTAAGCAAACTAAATCTAGAAAAAGGCAGTGAGTCCATAGTTAAACTCTTTTCAAACTCCTTAAAATTGAAAAGATTGTTGAGTGATCTTGTCTTTGTCACACTCGTTAAAATGATTTTGAATAGACATCTTTTAGGTGCTAGTTTACCCATTTTTCGAACTGACTAGACTACCTTCGAAAAAGGTACCTGAGTGGAATCTTCTTTTACGCCTTTTCAAACTCTCTAAAAATGAAAAACCACCGAGTTTACCTTCTCTAGGCTCATTAAAATTACATTGAAGGACGTTATCATTGTGTCCTATTAATCGCATTTGCATCCCTGCGTCTTTGGCCTAATGTCAGCTCCATGTTGCTATGAACTGAACCTTTGAAGCATGCCTTATACGCAAGCCTTGTAGCACTTTGCCTTCACGTCTTGACACCTTGACCCATGGAGGACTTTTCCCGAGTGTCCTTTCCTTGCACATGTCTTCTTGCTTTGAGCATCAGTATGCTCCTTGCACTTGGAACTAGTATGCTTTGTGACACTCGTTCCTCCTTTGTAACGTAGCATTCTTTTATTCTTTTTCAAGCTTTCCAAAATTATTGAAAAAGACAAAAAAATCAAATATACTGTAAAAAGAGGACGGGAAAAGTATTTTCTTTTTATGGCAGCACAATGAGTCGCCCTTCGAAAAAGCACATCCTTTCGTTTGTTCATCAAGCTTTGGGATTTAATATGACATTAGGAAGTTGTTCTCGCTACATAGAGTTGTGTCCTCCTTTGTTTGTTTATTCTTCCTGACACATGGAGAGTTTGTGTTGCCTCCTCCATCGTGAACTTATGTCAATGTCATGCTGCCTCAGTCTAATCATCTGTCGTGCTATTGTCCAAGGGAATTTTTACCCAACTTGAGTCAGCTTCTCTGCAGTTTGTCTATTTCCCTCATGCCCGACCATCCCCAAAATTCCAATGAAGTCCTTATTCGAAATCACTGAAGTTCTATGCCTAATCACCGAGATCCTCTTGTCTGTTCCCGACGAGCCATCAAAGACCTCTGGGTAGTAAATTTGTACACTCACATTACACACCTACCTGAGTTTTGAATATCTTGAAGTTATTGCTCAAGCTCTGAAGGCCTCATATCCATCCATCAGGCGTCATTGGCTTCTTGAAGATGGATACTATACATGTATATCTTTGATTTTGAGATGTAGTTTCGTTGTGTATTTCTCACGGCTACGCTTTATATAGTTATATGACATGGATCTGCAGTGTATTTGATTGGCAACCATGATTTATTTCATCCCGAGCATGGGTATGGCCGCCTCGGTGAGACAATTATTATTTTTGCAGATGGCACCTCCCGAACTCTGGTCCTGGGCTCACTCGCTTCATACGTTGGTGAAGATTTGTAATGTATTTTGGAAATAAGATGCTATTCTAAACTCACGCATTAGGGGGAATTTGTTATAACCCTAAATTCCACCATACCTGCAGACTTGGCATCATGCCCTCTTACTTACCATTTTTGCCAAGCCATCACTGAGCAGCTCTTCTTAAAAACACTATTTTTGAAGATGTACGTGCCCTGCACCATTACTGCCCGCATATGTATGATAGTTGCACCATTACTGCTCGCATATGTATGCTAGTTGCACCACTACAACCCGCGTATACTCGCAAAAGTTGTAAAAATTAAAAAGTTGCAAGGAATTCGTTGAGATTACGGGCTATTGGGTAGTTTCCCAACTATCCCACCGCCTATAGCCCGTCACCCAACCAAATAACCATCCTTTTGTCATATAAAAGGTGGTCTTTGGGTCTCATTCCAAAGATAATCATAAGAACAGTGAAACTCTACCCATTTCACTTTCCCCCCTTGCCCTAAGAATTTGCAGCCACATTGTGAGTTTTGAGCCAGAATTCCCTATTCTTTCCTTTTTCCTCCATTGCAAGCCTAATCCATTCCCTAGAGAGAGATGAAGAGGAGAAAGATACATGGAAGTGTAGTTGAATCTTGGTGAAAAGGAGCTCGAACCAGGTTCGAGGAGCAGTCATCGATCTCATTGTAAGTAACTTTGTGAGATTAATAAAAAGGAATACTTTTTCTGTCCCGAATATGATGTGTTCAATCTTTATGTTTGATTATAACATCTAACCCACTAATTCATATATAAGATGCATGTTCGTAGTTCTTTGTTTGTATGTTTATGAATGCAAGTCATCCTTGGGAGAAGACTTGTAGTCGAGGAACAACTGAACGCAAAAGGATCGACACCGGACGCGGAGTTTAAGGTAGAGTTACCAGATCTTTTTACCTTGTGTTTTATGCATGAATGTGGGGTGTATTTGGGGTAGTTGTTAAAAAGTAGGAGACTTTAGACGGTTAGCTTTGCCTACATGTTGAACCCTAGTGTAGTCCATAGGGGGTTTTTCCCACTATAGCAGAATTGGCGACTGTACTGGGGAAGCCTCTAGGGTTTTTAGGGGATATTGTTTTGGGTGTTTTAATTGGTTTTGCTACCTTTTTTGAGTTTTTTGTAAGTTTCTAAGTCTTTAAGGGATTCTGGTCTTCCATACCAGTACTCCCTGCCTTGTCAACCTGACTGTTAGTTTTCTTTTTGAGAAATTACAGAGGTGTACGTGACTTGTAGTGGGTCTGCAGGCGTACATATGCGCCCTACCTTTAGACAACCCATGTACATACACAGACTGCTTAAGTGTCAATTGTGTGCCTGTGTCAAGAAATTTTTTCTGCAAGAAGAGGCAGTCAAGCTATTCCCTGATTGAAGTCATAATTCTCAGGGTTTCTTGATCGAGTTCTGGTCTCTATTGTTACAGTCTGTAGCCTGGGTTTGACATCAGTTTAGCTTATCTTTATCAATATTTCTTGTGTTTTCTTTGTAAGGGTTTGAGACAAGTTTGTGAGTCTTTTCTGATCAGCCTGTTTAGTATCGTCAGTGACTCCCTATGATCCGCAATAGACCAAAAGTCAGTTTTTGGTCTTTTCTTGTCTTCACTTTTTCCCTTTTACTTGCTTTAGAAGAAAAGAAAAAGAAGTTATTTCAAGTTTCTTATTTTGAAGAATAAAAAAAAAAGATTTAATTTCTTTGTTTGTTAAGTAGTTAGGTTAGTTGTCTTTACTTGTCAGGAAGAAGAGTGTTTTCTTAAGTTTTTTACTAAATGCTTAGAAAACTAAGTATCTTGTAGTCGAGCGAAATCTTGTTTTGGGTTTTTCTTTTAAAAGATCTTAGAAAAAGTAGTTACAAAAAGTTGGTTAAAGAGTTTAAATTTGCAAATCTTTATTTGTCAAAAAGAAGTACTTTGCTTTCAGTTTCATTTAATGCTCCTCTCTTTCGTCTCTTAAAATACACCACTAGTTTCATTTCCGTTTCCTTGACTTAAGACAAGCCACTTAAAATTAATGCTTAATTAAAATTTATTAGACTTTATGTTTGTAGGGTCTATCAACTAGTCTAGGCTAGAGCCTTGATTTAGGTTGGAGAGGAACCTCTTCAAGGCTATAAAACAAACATACGAGCTAAGCTAGGGAGTGTGAACATTCCAGTAAACGTAAAAGTTATCTGGGACCCCCCTCTAACACATGGGCTAAGCATGAGGTCGCGTGCAGAAAGGTAGCAGAGATATTCCCTTCAAATTCGGACCAAGCGTAGTGGGGAACGCATATAGAGGACTTGTCTTGGGATTCTGTTGATCGCATTTTTCCACGGAGCTTCATGGGTCTCGAATCCGTTCAAGGTCCTCAGTCGTCTTCCAGAACACTTGCTTTCGATACCCTCAATAGGTTTCGGTCTTGATACCCCACTCATTGCAGTCCACCCAACTGTCGACTATACCCGCCTGGTAACTGTTCATGCGCTGACAACCTAGTTGCAGTTATTCTAGTGACTTACACATGTGACTGCGGGGGTATACCATAGTACCTAGGGTAGACATCGAGGAACACTTTGCAGAGTATACCTGGAGGGTGCTTCCGTATTCGAGTTGCACTTGCACCGGTAAGTTGCTCTAGTGTTGGCTAGTGTAACTGTTCTTCCAACTAGCTAGTGGTTTGATTGCTTTATCTCATTGGAACTCTTTCTAGTGTGTGTTGGTTTTCAACCTTAGTAAAAGCCTTAGCGTGTTGTTGATCTTCTCACAAAGTGGAAGATCAAGAGATCTGTCGGTCCTAAAGGCTTCAAGGCATGTCGCTGGTTGAATTGGAGCCACCCCCACCACCGCTAAGGTGAATACTTGACCAGCAAGGGTCATTTGAGGTGGTCGAGCTGCAAGAAACTGCACCCAAGCCATCCCCGAGAGAATAACTCTTGCATCTAGAGGAGCCTACTGTTTCTGACCTTGGAGTGGAACCTCTCGGGCCAACCAATTCTCCAATCACTGACTTGTCGGCACTCATCGCGGTACAAGTTGTCCCCTAAAGGGTAAATCATCACGAGTGTCAAATAGTCCTGCAAGCAGTGATGGAAGCAAACGCTGCTACTTTGTCAGGGAGTCCTCACACTCCCTCTATGACTGCCACTATAGGGGGAATTCTACCTCCTAACCCACCTTCATTGATCCGGACCACCATGGTCTCGGCCGCCTCTACTTCGGGTAGTAGTCTGATTCCATCTATGGCGGCGATCACTGCTCTGTTCACCCAGAGAGGGACAGGCCCTCCATTTTCATACGAGATGCCTGGCTTTGATACAAACTCTATCCTTTCCTACTCCACCCTGCAAACCATGGGTCTAGGGGCAGGGAACTCTAACGCTCCTCTACAAGGGTCCATGGGGGGCACCTCAGCCCCCTATAACACTTTCCCTTACTGTAGGGGTCATATACCTCCGTCGTCCCCCTCATTAGGTGGTGCTCCCCAGCAGCCCGTCTGGTCGAACATGAACTATAGATTGTTCGAAGAAGGTATTCAAGGATTCTCTTCCAACACCACGTCGGTGGGTTATTTTTCGTTCTCTTTGTTCGACAGGTTTGGTAACAATGCATTCTCGTCAGTTGTCGTCTCGGTCGGGGGAAACCCTGGTTTTGGTTCACAAAATCCTGTGTAGGGTACTATTCCTGCACAGGGGGTAAACACCTCTCAAGGACCTTGGAATCTGTTGCTGGGATCAATCCCCTCATCAAGGATTCCAACCAGGGGCAACCCCTTCCATTGCCAATGGAACCCCGGGCAAGGCTCAGTACCTATGCCTGTCGGATCGATAGGGGGAAACCTTTTCTAGAACCTTTGGAACACAACGTCAGGAGAAATCATTTCCTAACCCTCAACTTCCTACTACGGGATTAAGTCGATGACATCTCAACAAGCGCAGTATTCGAATGTTGGCCAAGGCCATGGTTTTTACTAGAACCCTGGTCAACAGCCTAACTTTTCTTGGCAACCTGGTGCCATCCAAAATTCCAGGCTCCTTTCCTCCTGTACATACTCAACAGACCAAGCTACCTTTTCTGGCAATGTTGCATTTTCCAGACTTGTCAAGATTGTTAAACGACCCAATCTGTCACGATTCGTGTTGGCCATCTATGCCAACAAAGTTGCCCTTAGACGTTCCAAAGTTTGAAGGTAAGCTTAACGAAGATCCCTTTCACCTATGGTGCTCGTCCAACTCATTGAGAGACGACTCCGTACAATTGTTTTTGTTTCAACGCACTCTTATCGAGAGTGCCACGAAATGGTACATCGAGCTTGACTGCTCAAGATACTCTACTTTTTGTGAATTGGAAATGGTTTTCCTTAACCATTTTCAATTACCTATGAGATACAATGTCGACACCGAGTTGTTGGCCAACTTTGAGCAAACAAAGGCTGACCATATCTCGGATCACATCCGAGAATGGCGACGTCAGAAGAGTTTGATAAAAGTACCAGTCCCACTGGCTTTTCTACTGGAGTGGTTCCTTAAGTCTTTGGTACATTAGTTATCCAAAGATGTTGCAACGTCAAGAGTGTTTTCTGAGGAAGAAGTGATAATGAGAGCTCAACAGCTAGAACTGATATACTCTCATTCTAGTTTACTTTACAAAGTTTTGCTTGATGTGCCACGGTCCATTCTTGACAAAACCATATAGAAATCTAGACCACATGTCGATGGTATAGTTGGTTCAGCACAAGCGAATCTCGCTAAGCAGTTGTCAAATCAATTGCAACAATTGTCGATACAATAGACAATGGCCAGCCAAACCACTAGTTCGGTTGCTCCCCCTACTCAAACGTTAGATGTACATAGTGTGCAATCGACAAACCTGAAGGCCAACCAGTGTCCTGACGGAAAGAAGAAACAACGAAAGAAGGGTAAAGGGGGTAAGAAACCCACCAATAATGTTGGCGAGGGAAAAATAGAGAAAAGAAACTTGACGTATCTGTGCAACCTTTGCATGAAATACCACCCGACTCACCTGTACCCTCAGCTTGCGGAGGCCCAAAAGTTATTGGCCCAACAACATCCTGCTATGTTAACAAACCCATTTCCTCATGGGAAAAATCTAACTCTAGCCTCTTCGAACACGGATGGGGGCAGTCAAGGACCCCCTCCGCTTTCTAGTAATCCTTCATTTGCGAACGTGTATATGATGAAAGATGATGCCTAGATAACGACTAGGACACATGATTATGAAATGCCAAACACTGCTAAAAAGGATAAGGAAGCCAAAAACACATTTGTTCCTCTCCAGATCAAGAAGACGTTGGGCGAAACAATGACACACAGCCTGAAAGGGGCGTTCAAGAAAGCTTCCCACAATCCAAACGCGAGGGTCGCCCATAACTATTCTATGGTGGAGGATTTGTCACAAACCCCTTGCGCGATGTCTACTTTGGAGGTCCTCCAGAGCTGCCCTTTGCAGAGAAAGGCTCTGTTGGCTACCTTAGGATCTGCTGAGACTTTTAATACGGGAATGATCATGCTTGATATGACCAACTTGAAACCTCATCTCCCATACCATGTAGCGTTTCAGATAGTAGTGGCTTACACCACGAAAACTTTTACATGGAGTATTTTCCGCACGGTGGCTGATGAGGGTGCCTCAACATGCATGATGTCATTGGCATGTTGGAAGGCCATTGGCCAACCCATTTTGTCTCCGTCACTTACTATTCTTACTTCTTTTGATGGACATTCGTTCAGACCACATGGAATCATTCCTTCTTTCATCGTGCAGCTAGGAGGAAAGAATGTGTGCGTCGAAGTAGAAGTGGTTGATGCACCTCTTGACTACAACCTCTTATTAGGAAGGAGTTAGACCTATGCTATGCATGCAGTGGTTGCCACAGTTTTCCAGGCCTTATTGTTTCCACGCGAAGGTCGGATCATGTCCATTAATCAGTTATCTTTCTCCCATCCTGACCCTTCATCGCGGGCATCTACGGTCTCGATAATTGATACCCCTCAATCTGGCGTCGTCAACAAAGGGGATGGTTTGTGCCCACCTTTGATGGGTACTTTCGATTACTTGCCTCCTTCCGGCGATGTCAAGTTCATATCGACCGTCCCCGACCAACCTAAGGTTGAGATCTTTCACATGTCGTTGTTTTGTACGACTTACTTTAACAATCCGTGGAATCTTCCTTCCCCATCAGCCATGATGGAAGGGACAAGGCACTATGGCATGGTCATGACCTTGTCCTCGGAAAATGTTGCCTACTCTATTGTTCAGCAAGCTTCGGTCGACCCCGATCCGACTCCCACACATGAGTTAGATCCAATTTTCGAGCCTACTTGGGCTCAAGGTTCCCTTGCCACTACCGATTCCTTAGACTTGGTCTTGCCCTCTGACGAGGCGATTATAGAGGCATTGACTAGTCCAGACAAACCTTGGGATGATCTCCATCACAGATCATATTTTCTCAGAGAGTTAGGAAGAATTGAGGCGGGTGAATTCGTGTTGACTATGACGGCAGATAGGTCTTGTCCTATCAATCCTTTGGCTACGCACGTAGTTTACGCCGAAGGTAATATGGCAACCATCGTTGAAACGATACCTATTGACATCTCTAGAATCCCTGGCATCATGGAGAATGTCTTCATCGGAGTGGACTTCTCCCCTGAGGAGATTCGAATCTACACAAATTTATTTAAGGAATTCCACAACGTTTTTGCCTGGTCTTATGAGGAAATGCCAGACATTGATCCAAGAATCATCGAACATGAAATAATGACGTATCCTGATGCTAATTCAGTTCGATAGAAGCTTCATCCAGTAAATCCTAAGAAAGCAACAGCTATTAAGGCTGGAGTAGAGAAACTTCTCAAAGTCGGTTTCATCTACCCCGTTTAATTGACTCAATCGGTGTCAAATCACGTTTCGGTCAACAAAAAGCAGGGAACTATTCGCGTATGTATGGACTTCCGTGATTTGAAAAGGGCATGTTCCAAGGATAATTTCCCGACCCCATTCATTGACCAGATTGTCGATGAATGTGCAGGATGCGAGGTTTTTTCTTTCATGGATGGTTTTTTGGGATACAATCAGATACAAATTAAGCCCAAAGACCAGCATAAAACAACTTTTATTTGTCCATGGGGTACATTCACTTATCGAAAGATGCCTTTTGGCCTCAATAATGTTGGAGCCACTTTTCAGCGAGCCATGTCTTTTGCTTTTCACGATCTTAGACACATAGTCGAGGCCTATCTCGATGATTTAGCATCATGATCTCGTAAGAGAGATGATCATCCCATGCACCTCCAACTTATCTTTGAGCAATGTCACTACTATCATATTCACTTGAATCTAAACACGTGCTCCTTTTGCGTGAGGTTGGGTCATCTTCTAGGTTTCATAGTCTTGACAACAGGGATCATGGTCAATCCTCGAAAGGTTGAGGGGATAGTTCAATTGCCTCCCCTGTGCACAGTCCCTCAGCTTCAAAGTTTACGGGGAAAATCCAACTTCCTTCGATGTTTTATCACAAACTATGCCAAGATCACTAAAGGGTTCATGCGTTTACTGAAAAAGGACGTTCCTTTCTATTGGGACGAAGCCACTCGGCGATCTTTCAAAGCGTTGAAACACACCCTCATGTCTTCCCCTCTGCTTCATCCACCCAATTATAATAAAGATTTCTTATTGTACTTGGTCGTTGTAGAGTCGACCATCAGTATGGTCTTGGTTCAAGAGGACGATCTGCCTAAAGAGCATGTGATTTATTACTTGATTCGAGGCCTGGTTGGACCAAAACTTAACTACTCCCACGTTGAGAAGCTTGCGTTGGCAGTAGTCCATGTTGTCCAATGGATCTGTCATTATATTCCGCTTCGCAAGACCACCGTCATTGCCATTGTGAATCTGTTCCAATACGTGTAATCAGCGGAAAGATCAGTAGATGGATTGTTATCCTCTAGGAATTTGACTTGGATTTTGTTTCTGCGAAATATAAAAGTCACTGGTCTTTGTGGAACTTATCTCAGAACTTCTGGTCGAGTCAGGTGATGTTATGCCCGAAGAATAACAGATTAAAGGAGATCATTTTTTAATTTCATCTTCAGACCCCTAGTATGGAGATATGGTAGTCTATCTCCAGACTTTGAAGTGCCCCACCTCCGCTTCTCGCGATGAGCGTCGACATATACGTCATCAGGAAAAAAACTATCTCATACTTGAGGACACTTTGTATCGTCGAGGTGTAGATTGCATCCTTCGTCGGTGTCTCACTCATGAAGAAGCGGAACTCATGCTTAACGACTGCCACACTGGATCATGTGGTGGTCATTTGTCTGGGTTGGAAATAGCCCAAAAGATTCTATGAGTAGGTTACTTTTGGACGACGTTGATCAAATATTGCGTTGAACCGGTCAAGAAGTGCCACCTGTGTCAGATCTTCTCTTGGAAGATGAGGGCACACCCCGCTCCCATGTTTCCCGTTATTACAGTTGGTCCCTTCATCAAGTGGGGGATTGATTATACTACATGCCACCCAGCTTCAGCCAAGGGGCATCGTTATATCATCGTAGCAGTAGACTACTTCACAAAGTGGGTCGAGGCTATGCCAATGTTCAAAGATGATGGTGAAAAAACAACTCTCTTTATTTTTAACCAGATAGTAGCAAGGTTCGACATCCCGAGGGAGATTGTCACTAATAATGACAATCACTTTCAGAAAAAAAAGATGTTCAAGTTAACATCAAAACTAGGGTTGAGGCAGGAAAATTCATCACCTTATTCCCCATAAGCGAATGGTCAGATGGAAGCTGTGAATAAGTCCCTCAAGACTATTCTGCAATGAACGATCAATTTGGCCAAGTCAAATTGGCATTTGATATTGTACTCGATGTTGTGGGCCTATCGAATGTTTGTAAAGACTGCAACCGGTTTCTCACCTTTTCAACTTGTTTATGGTCTGGAAGTAGTCTTGCCAATAGAGTGCCATATCCCATCTCTAAAGTTGGCAGTACAATTATTTCCAAACACTTCATCGCTTGAGGAATGCTTACCATATCTCGAGCAGCTCGATGAGAAACGTCGTGACGCAGCCTTGTCTAACGAGGCTCACAAGCAAAAATTCAAGTGTTAATATGATCAGTTTGTTCGTCCTCAGATTTTCATCCTAGGCGACCTTGTCCTAGTCTAAAACCAAGATAAGGATCCCCTAGGGGCAGGCAAGTTCAAACCCATGTGGTTCGGACCTTTCATCGTGAAGGAGGTATTAAAGAAGGGCGCTTATCATCTGGTTGACTTTGAAGGGAAGGCTTTGGCAAAGCCTAGAAATGGGATCTACCTCAAGAAGTATTACTCGTAGGTGGGTCACCTTGGGTGACTTCTTGTACATATATATAGTTCTTATACAGTTAGTTGGTTTTATCTTTTTTTTTCATGGACATGTCATTTTTATGTCATCTTTTTTGCTGTGGTAGATGTCAAATGAATCAAAGGTGTTCATTGGGTTCGTGGACGGTGCCAGCTGACACACTCGAAGGCTTGCTTTCGCAGCTTGGGTGATCTTCACACCTCAAGGCCAGTTGCTATCTTTTGGAGGTATCTGTTTAGGTGATGCCACAAACAATGTCGTTGAATATAGTGCAGTGATAGAGTTGCTTGATGATGCTTTGTCGCATGGTATCTCTCACCTTCGGGTCTACTTAGATGCACAGCTGGTTGTGTCCCAGTTAAATGGGGTTTATAGCATTTATGATCCTACTCTACACCGACGATTCCTTATGGTA
>ML807554.1:0-24414 GCA_009831015.1 Picea engelmannii
TGAATCCCGAAGTCCCGAAAAGGTGCATACAGGCGAGGTTTCAGGGAAATCCCCGAAAGGGCATTTCAGTATTTCGGCTACCGGAATATGCAGGGGTGAGAGTTTGGAACTCTTGACCATTGAGATCCCGAAAGGATATGAGCCATTGGATCAGGGAGGCTCACAACCATTGATATTTCTCAGGAGAAGAAGGATCGAAGTTTCGGTATTTCAGTACTTCGGTATTTCGGATACCGAAAGTACGAGAGGACAAGGAATTTTTGCGCCGGGATTTGCGAATTCCTGAAAGCACAGGAGGAGTATTGATGGGTCATGAGACAGGATCAGACTTTGTCATACCAGGGATTGGGATTTTAGGAATCTTGAAGACAAGGAACCAGGGCATTTCACTATTGGAAACCCCGAAGTTCCGCAAGAGGCATGTGGTCACAAGGAAAAGTGGAATTTTGCCATTTCGACAGATCGACATTTCAGGTGTCGGGAAATCAAAGAGTCAAGGAAACTTGACATTAGGACGCACAGAGTCCCAAAGACCAAATTTCCATTTCGGGAAAGGGGTCACGGTCATATCTTGGAGACCGTTTGGAGGGAAACGACCTCTGGATCAAATTTGTTTATGGGTTTTCTGAGCAGGAGCCCGAAGAGCTATTTCGGCTTAGTGAAGGAAGAACGATCCTGTAGCAAACTTTGGCCTGAGGGTCGAGGGTTTTCACCATTTGGTATCAGAGCTACTTTCTATCTATATACTGCGGGTAGAAGGAGGCAAAGAAGGAGAAGAGAAACACTCTAATACACATCATTTGGTACCAAAGTTGGACTCTGTTTGTATATTACAAGCAGAGGAAGCGAGAGGAGAAAGAGTACTCTGATACACATTAGTTTGGTATTAGAGGAAGGCAGAGTATTGAGACTCTATGGTGATTTCTTGTAGGTACACAACAATCAAGAAGATAGTAGGGAGGACTGTAGGGGACGTTGGAAACACTCAGGGTTGCAGAGTGACAGCAACAGGTTTGCCAGGAGGGCAGACAAAAGGCAGGAATATGGATACTGAAGGCCATGCATGTGGTAGAAAGAAGATCCATCAACAACAGAGCAAGGATGAGATGGATAAAGAGCTTGTCGAGATCAGAGAGAGGATGGAGGAACTTGCACTACAAATGCAGTTGGATGCAAGATCATGATGGGTG
The DNA here is from genome assembly GCA_009831015.1 of Picea engelmannii. NCBI lineage: Eukaryota > Viridiplantae > Streptophyta > Pinopsida > Pinales > Pinaceae > Picea > Picea engelmannii. Next base: position 1,191 of record ML807554.1, read on the forward strand.
TATGAATGGCCCATCAGGACAAAGGTGAAATGGCCAGTCAGGGAATTGGTGGCCAGAAGAGAGCGGAGGCTATTGAGAGGATGGTTGAGGCGTGTTGAAGACCTCAATGAACCAGAGGAGGAAGTGGTTCAGGTATGTGAACCAGAGGCTGGGAGGAATCTCAGTGATGCTGAGGATGAACTGAGATCACTGGAAGATCTCAGAGACTGTCATGTGTGCAGAGACTGCCAAGAGGGAAAAACAAAAATTTCCAATTGCCAGGAGGGCAATGAGATGAGATCGTTGTGGGATCTCATAGACTATCAGTAGGACAACAAGGGAATTTCATATTGCCAGGAGGGCAATAATATGAGATTAGTTGAGGATCTCAAAGACTGGCAGGTGAGTAGTGAAGAAATTTTAGATTTCCAAGAAGACAACGAGAAGGGGTCATCAGTTGATCTCATAAACTACCAAGAGGGCAGTGATGAAAATTTAGAATTCCAGGTGTGCAGAGAATAAATCCCATGTTTCCAAGTAGGCAAGGGAGAGCAGATGAGACTATCTGAGCGCCTCATGAACTCAGAGGTGAGTTTGGATCATCTAGAGGAGATGACAGGGAAGATGAGCTCAGAGGTGAGTTCATATCAGCATGGAGAGCTAATGGAGAAGGAGGATCAGAGGAATCTTCTGATCATTGGAAAAATTGAAATATTCCTGCCACTTAGCTTAGTTGAGGTGAGAGTTTGTATTACCAATGTAGCAGCAACAGGGGAAAGACAACTAGCTGTGATTATCAGAGAAATGGAGAAGACATCAGAGGCTGCCCAAGCAGAGGAAGATGAGCATTCCAAGTAATGGCCCAACATTTTCAGCCAAGAAGCTGAGATGACTGGAGCATTGGAGCTTGCAGCAGAAAAATAAGAAGAGGCAAACAACATGATCTTTGCTGATCTGTGCGAGTAGATCGAAACCCTGGAGAGAAGGGTGATAGTGCATAGATTGCACATCCAACAGATGAAGTTGGAAGCAGAGTTTTCACAGAAAAAAGCTGAGCAATAGCTCAGTGATAGGACTGCGAAGCTGAACTTTGTAGCAGAGTGGACACTTAGTGCCACATAGGATGAAGAGGATGACATGGGAGATCATGATGATCTACCCATTTGCAGAGAAGAAATGCGGTCGAGGGGACTGCATACACAGAGCCATCCACTGGAGCAGCTGGACGAGGAGATTGAGAAGATCTGAAAGATGATGGTTAGATCAATAGAAGTTGTCAGCAAAAGGAAGCTGATCAGAAGGGAGACAACAACAACAATAGAGTAGCGGAAGCAGTAGCAGCAACAGAGCAGTGGAGTAGATGGACAACTCCAAAGAGTTGTTTGGGATCTAGAATAATTTCAACAACAACACTGGGGAGCTCATGAGCGGGAGCTCATGAATTTTTTGTAGCAGAAGAGTATGATGTAGGACAATTGCTCCAGCCAACCATGCGCTAGCCAGCTAGCCAACACTGCGTGCATTCAATGAAGAAGGAGAGGCGCAACCCTCTCGTTTCAAATTTTGAATTTTAAAGTTGTATTAAATGTTTGTAAGGATGGTAGAGCCAAAGCCATGCCTTTGAGCATGTTGTAGTTAAAGAAGGCCTTTAATGGTTGTAAGGATGGATCTGGTTCCGATCTGGACTAGACAACCATTAATTGTAAAATTCAATGTAATTGAATAGAGTAGGTGAGATGGAGGGAAGAGCTCAAAGAGACCCTCATGTAAAATATCTTAGATCGTATTTTGTGATGGGAGTGAAAGGAGTGCATAGAATATAGAAGAGGAGAGAAGGAGTCGAGACTCTGTTGCAGTCCGAGATCAAACACATTGTAAAGAGGCATTTTCAGATTAATACAATCAGAGCAGTTTTTCCTGCATGTTATTTTGTGTATGATGAATGTCTTCATGTGTGTGTATTTATATGTTGTAGATGTATGTTGTAGGTATTCATTTGCAGGGATAGATAGGTTCTGCTATCTATGGGTTCTTTGATTTTAGGTTTTACTTTCTTTGAGGCTTCATGCCAAGAGGGTGTGACAGAACGTTGTGGGTTCTGAAAGCCAGTGCATAGATGAACTCTTGAATTATGTGAAATTTGGGCAAGGATGTGCCAGGATGGCGCACCAGCTAAAGTCATTGAATTAGGAGGAAACCTCAAGGTTGTTGAACACCTTGGAGGAGGGACTGTGCAGAAGAGGACACAGTAGAAGACATAATCACTAAGGGGTTCTATAGAGCTCTACTAGGAGGGCATTGAGCACATGCACAGAGTGTAGAGGAGAAATCCACTGTGGGTTCAAGGAGAAATCAGAATCACTGAGGATTCTGGGAGATCTTCCAGGAGGGCATTGAGTAGGTACTAGAATGCACAGGAGAACTCTATCTTGAGTTCAGAAAGAAGACAAAACTGCTAAACATTCTGTAGGGCTCTTCCAGGAGGGCATTGAGTGAGGGCAATAGAGCACGGAAGGAACTCTTGTTTTGAGTTCAGAGAAGAAGAAGTTTCACAGGAGGACCTTCACAGGGTTGTTGAACACCCTGCAGGCTCAACAAGGTGTGCTTGAGCAGTAAATTGCCAGAGGGCATTTCCATCCCTTCAAGGAGAGAAAGGGATAGAGACCATTAGAGTTTGATTAGTTGAAGAAAGAAGAGGAAAGAGACCTATGAAAGGAGTGCACTAGGCCGACACTCGGTTGAAGTGTTGATCGAAAGCCATCTGAAGGCTTGTCAAGCTCAAGGAGTGAGTGCGGGAAGAATTTGTTTCAAGACTAAAGATCAGAAGAGATAGCATGGTTGTGTGAAAATATCCTGAAAGGAGTGTAGAGATCGAGAGGAAGTCCTTTAAGATTTCTGAGTTCGAGATGCTCAGGAGGAGTCATGCCTTTTCACATAGAGGCATAGCCGAGACGTCGCAGAGGTCAAGGGAAGACCCTTTGGAGTGTATGGAGTTGATAAATCTCGAGGAGGGATAGTGTTCTTAGAATGCAGACAGGAGCCAAGGATACAGGCTTCATCAGTAGAGATAAAGGCCGAGACCTTTTGAAACTTTGAAAATCCTCTAGGCAGGAAGAAGAGCGTGAACTCAGGAGAGCTACAAGTGCCATCAGATCGAGTAGAGGAAAAGATCTGGACCGTTGAAGTTTCACATCCAGGCAGCGCAAGAGAGCACAGTGGAAGAGAGCAGATCTGGGCCGTCATATCTTGCGTGGATAGCCAATAGCCATCACATCTAGGGAAAGTTGCATGAGGTTTAACTCTCGCACATTCAAGGAAGAGGAGTCGCTAGATCATTTCATCATTTCAGGAATCCCAATGACAAGAGAACGGGGCACTTCACGGTGAAAACCCTGAAGTCGTGCAACGCGACTTGCCTTTGGAGCAGAAACTTCAGCATTTCGGCATATTGGGGTTTTGGATACCGAGGGATCGAGGACCAAGAGTTCAGTCGTGGAGGATTCACAAAATCGTGAATCCTGAAGTCCCGAAAAGGTGCATACAGGCGAGGTTTCGGGGAAATCCTTGAAAGGGAATTTCAGTATTTTGGCTACCGGAAGATGCAGGGGTGAGAGTTCGAAACTCTTGATCCATGAGATCCTGAAAGGATTTGAGCTGTTGGATCAGGGAGGCTCACAGTTGTTGATATTGCTCAAGAGAAGAAGGACCAGAGTTTCTTGATTTCGATACTTCGATATTTCGGATACCGGAAGTATGAGAGGACAATGAATTTTTGCGTCGGTATTCGCGAAGTTTCGAAATGCGAATTACTGAAAGCACAGGAGGAGTATTGTCGGGTCACGAGACAGGATCAGACTTCAGCATACCGGGGATCAGGATTTTGGGAATCCCGAAGACAAGGAACTGGGGAATTTTGGCATTGGAAACCTCGAAGTTCCGCAAGAGGCGTGTAGTCACAGGGAAAAGTGGAATTTCACCATTTTGGCAGATCGACATTTCAGGTGTCGGGAAATCGAAGAGTCAAGGATGCGTGGAGTCCTAAAGACCAAATTTTAATTTTGGGAAAGGGTTCATGGTCATATCTTGGAGGCCGTTTGGAGGGAAAGGACCCGTGGATCGAATTTGTTTATGGGTTTTTTGAGCAGGAGCCCGAAGAGCTATTTCAGCTCAGTGAAGGAAGAATGATCCTATAGCGGACTTTGGCCTGAGGGTCGGGGGTCTTCACTAGGTTGGTGTGTTTCTTAAGCCAAAGGGCATGACCATCCATTCGAAGAGATCTTATTTAGATTTGAATTTTTTCTTCCATACATCAGTTGGTTTGATGGGAACCTGGCAGTATCCAGACTTTAGGTCAATCTTGATTAAGAAATTTCCCCCCTTGAGTTGGTCAAGAAGTTTTTCAATCCTGGGAATTGGGTATTGGTTCTTGACGGTGATTTTTTTTAATGCTATGTAATCAATGCAGAGTCACCAGGTCTTGTCCTTCTTCTGCACCAGTACAATCGGGCTTCCACAAGGGGAGGATTTGGGTATGATGTGCCCCTTTTGAAGAAGCTCTTGGAACTAATCTTTTATTTCATCATTTTCCATCAGTGAGTGACGATAGACTGGTCCATTCGACAGAGGTTCACTGGGGGTTAGATCAATTGGATGCTTGACTTGGAAGTGCGTCGGTACCCCGATGGGTGAGGAGAAGATGTCTATGTACTTTTCCACGATCCCGTCCACTTGCTTCTACTGCAAAGAGAGGCTATGTGTAGAGGCCACATATGTGGTGGTGACCTAATTCTTACTATGAGCATGAATCACAAAGAAGATGAACTTCCCGGTCTGTGAAATGACCTTAATTTATTGCTTAAGAGAGATTAAATAAATATCTATAGGCAACACTACCTCTGGTATCCTATACAATTGTCTACCCAAAGTAATAATAACACTGCAGGGTATAGACTCATACAAAACATGACACTTCAAAAAATATGGTTGTCCTTAAATATCATCAAAAACTTCAAGGGGAGAAATATCACACAATACCTCATCTTTGAAAGGATTGATGTCGTAGGGCAGACGACATTGTTGGCTGACACGAAGATCTCTTCCTTCGCAAAGCCATCCAATGGTGTGGGGTTGCAGGTGCGATGTTGTTGGAATATCCAATTACTTGATGACCTCTACTGAGATCAAGTTCTTCTGACTGTCGCTATCGACAATGAAATGAAGTGGAGCCCCCTTTACCCACATATATGAGTGAAAAAGGCATTCCCCTTCATCTAGTTCTTTTGGTTCACTTGGTTGGACTTTGGTAGTTGTGACAACGACAATATGTTCAACATCAATAATCTGCTTCCCTGCTTTTAGATTTGATTCAGAGTCAGAATTGACCTCAGACTTGGAAGCCTTCAGCTCGACAACAAGTGATTTCCTGAAGCAACATTCTTCAGTATTATGCCAAGGGATTTTATGGTATTCACACCATTTTCCCATGTCCTTTTTCATCTTTTCATTTGCCTTCTTGTGTTGCGGCTTGGAATGGTTGTTTTGAAAGTTTCCATCTTTTCTCTGTCCCTTTCTGTGTGGGTTGGGGCTTCCTTTCCCTTCTTCGGCTATGAGAAATTTGCAAATCCAAACTCTCGCATCTTCTTCTTAAATTTATTCTTGATCTTGAAATCATATCTATAAGTCGTACCCAATAAGGCGATGTTCATAAACTCTATTTCGGTTTGAATGTATCTATGCAAACAATCAAGATATTTGATAACTAGATGTCTCTCAAAGTCTTTGATACCCAATTTGGTGCATAGGGTATGGAAAATATTGGTGAAACATGGTAATGTCTGGTGCCTTTCTTGACGTAGTCTAGTCCATCAGGTGTACTGGTCCTCGTATCTTCCAATGAGGTAGTACTGTTCTTTAATGGAATCCCGGAAGGAATCCCATGTAGGGGAAACCAAAAATATTTTATATTCCTCTATGGCCCTTTGCTCAAAGTAAGTATCCCACCAATCCTTAACATGGGATATGGATTTGAGGAGTGAAAAAGTAATATTTTCCCTATCAGAAAAATTGTGGACCGAAAAATACCCTTCAACCAGATTTAAGAATTTATCTACAACATTTGCATCTATAAGTCCTTCAAATAATGGAATATCAAAATTTACCTGTACCTTGAAGGAGCTTTCATGGATTCTTGATTAAGATGCTTCTCCTCTGGGAAGTCATCGAAGGATCTGCACAAAGTCATCCATCATTTCATTCCTTTGTCGCATGAGGGATTCCTCTAGAAATTTTTTAAAAGGATCTCCTGCTCCATCATATTTACTTTCATCCCCCATGGGTTGTTGTCTAGATTAGTGTGACTAATCTTGCAATGGCTTGATTGGTTCGAGTCCTAATTCTTGTACCCAAATCTTGTCGAGGACATGCATGAAGAAAAATAAATGAAGAGCAGACCGCTCTGATACCACTAATATGGATTTAGGAACACAAAAAACTTATTAACAGACTAAATACAATAAACATAGAGATATGAAGAATAACACATATATCTAGTGAACATTATCTTCTATTGAATAAATGAAATAGGCTGAAACTATAAAATTGTAGAACTGAAACACTTGCTCGAATGGTGGTAGCTATCTTTGAGAAGAGATGTGGCTGCTACGTTCATATGTATGATCATAATGAATTACAATGAGGCTCCAAAGGCCTTTTTGATATTACTCATGAATTCCAAAAACCTAGACATCCAAAAACCTAACCCTATGAGATGAAACACCAAAAGTTATGTGGGCCCCTATGAGTAAGTTGATACCTCAACTTCTCGGGGTCGTAAATTTTTCATCCGACCTCTATTTTAGGCATGTGAAATTTCGTTGGAAATTTATTTTAGAGAGCTACACATTACGCCATAAAAATGTAACTTTGTCTATATTTTTGTTGTGGCGAGCCAAAAAAACACTGTTTAGGACCCCAAAACAGCCCTAGAAGTACAACAATATCTGTTGACATGAAATCATACAAAACAATTCAATTGGATTAGATGGGAGGCCACCAATATCCACTTGGAAGATGTGTAGGGATTCAAACAACCCCAAAAGTGTAGAAACCATAATTACAAAGAAGTACAAAATAACGTACTGAACGAAATATTGTCAAGAGGAGTCAGTTGGAATAGGTGGTTGGCCACCAATATCCACCTGGATAAATCCTCTCCCCTTAGGAAGCAATGGTTTCCATTATGTTGATTTCCTTCATCAAGTGAGGAAAATTCTATTGAATTTGTCATTGGGTGAGCCACTTTCCTTGGTGTAGGAGCTTCCCTGCCTTGACAATCCGATAAAGTTGGATCCTCTGCTAGCGAGTGCCCTTGACCTGTGTGTCCATTATCTGATCAGTGGATGCTTGTTCCATGTATTTAGGATTGAGCTCTGTTGGTGTCAGTTGTTCTGTGATCTCCAAGGTGTCCAATAATGGTGTAAAATATGGCTGAAGGAGGTTCACATTGAACACTAGGTGCAAGCCAAGGAAGGGTGGAGTGTTGAGCTCAAAAGAATTTCTACCCATATCCTTGGTGATAATGTAAGGCCCATAACAAAGTGGGAAGAGATTCGGATGGGGCCCAGTAAGACACTCCTACTGCAAATTTAACCATACTTTGTCTCCAACCTAAAACTGGTGCGGTACCCTATGTTGATCATGGCGTTGCTTGTACTTAGCATTGGCTTTCTGTAAAATCTCATGGACCTGTTGGCGGATGTGCTGAATCCACTCAATGAATATGGTGGCTTTTTCAGTCTCATACTGAACATGGGAAGAGTATGTATGTGTAGTGGAAAGTGGTAGTGCAACATCAATGGGACCCGAGGGTTGGAATCCCGTCCACCCATGAAATGGGATATGGCCGATGGAGATATGGAGATCCCTGTTGTAAGTGTGATAAACATAGGGTAGACCCTCATCCTAGGTACATGGATGCCTAGAGTTGTACATGCATAGGATGTGCACAATAATATAAGATATGACCTCTGTTTGTCCATCTATTTGGTGTTGGAAAGCAATGGATTTAGTGAGCTTGGTGTCCAAGAGTGACTAGAGACGTGACCAAAATGTTCTAAGGAACATGTTGTCTCTGTTGGAGATGATAGTTTGTGGTATCCCAAAATGGACCTGCACTCGTTCGAAGAAGATATTGGTAGTCTTTGTCGCTGCTATATTCTTCTTTCAGGTTGTGAGGATGGCCATCTTCGAAAATCGATTAATGACCATAAATACACAATCATTTCCTTTCTTGGTGGACGAAAGTCTAGACATGTAATCCTTTGAGATGGATTCCTAGGGCTTCTCGGGAGTAGAAAGAGGGGTGTATAAGCCTTGATTCTTGATGGATGGCTTGAAAATGGAATATGTAGTGCAAGATATGATATACTTGTTGACGCCTTTTCAAATTTTTGGCCAATAAAAATGTTTTTGTAGAACGACCACAGTTTTCTCCATGCCAAAATGTCCTACAATCCAACTATAGTGGGCACACCAAATCATATTTGCATGCTCGCTTGAAGGAATACAAATATGGCTGAAATGGTATAGAAGTATGTCCTGAATGTGAAAATTGGTAACATTGATGCCTATACCTAAGAGTTGATAGGTGGTGGTGAAGTTTGTATTTTGTTGATAAAGTTGGGGCCACTCAGATTTCTCATGTCCACAGGAATGAAGCACAATGGTGAGTGCAGCCACGAGAGGTCAAATGAGGAAGTCAATGACATGATTTGAGCTCCCTGTCTTATAATTGATGTTGATATGGAACTGCTGCAAGTAGGTGGACCACTTTTGTGGTGATCGTTCTACAATTTCCCCTATGTTTGTATGAACTGCAAAGGCTTGTGATCAGTGTGGATGATCATCTCTTTTCCTAGAATGTAATGTTTACATTGACGACAAGCTTGTACAATGGAATACATTTCCTTGTCATAGGTGGGGTATTTCCAGACAGTATCTGAGAGTGTCTAACTATGGTATTCCACTGGATGACCGTGTTGAGTGAGAACAATGCCTACAACATAGTTAGATGCATCAGTCTCAATCTCGAATGATTGTTGTATATTGAGAAAGGAGAGTACTAGAGCTGAGCACAAGTGATGCTTCAAATCATCAAATGGTAATTTTTGTTTCTTCCCCACATGAAATTTTATCTTCCATCACCCTTGGTCACTTGGTTGAGGACCGATGCAATATGGGAGAATCCCAACACGAACCATCAATAGAAGTTGGCCAGTCCCAAGAAGCTCTGAAGATCAGTTAGTGTGGTCTGGGTTAGCCAGTCATAGATGACTTGGATCTTAGTTAGATAAACATGTACCCGATGCTCATTAACAATGTAACCCAAGTATTGGACCTTGTTCATGCCAAAGGAGCATTTTTCCAAGTTGGCATATAGCTTGTGTTGTCGCAGAGAACTCAAAACTTGTTGAATACGCTGCATGTGCTTGTTGGCCCTTGACCAAGTTTTGGAGATCCTTGGTCATGTTTGACCTCTTTTGGGACTTTGATAGGCTGGTCGAAGGCAGATCACAAGTCGAAGAAGAGATCACGGGATATCGACCCCTTTTTAGGGCAGGTTTTGGGATTAGGGTTTATGTAACGGGTATGGGATGTCGACCCATGGGGTTACCCATGTTTAGGCCCATTTTGTAATGTATAAATAGATATCTAGGATATGTAGAAAAAAGGGGGGAGAAAAGGAGAATATGCTAAGTGCTAGAGTTCTATCTATGTGATTGCAAAGGCTTTGTGCATAGTGTATGTTGAGACTTGCAGAGCTAAGTGCAAACGATTGTAAGAAGGCTTTGTGCTTAAACCTAGCTCGGGGAAGGAGGATCTGGAGAGATGCACTCAAATCTCTTGTCCTATGCGGAATGGGTTATAAGGCTTTGTGTATGTAAGGAGATTGAAATAAGATAATAAATAAGACGAAGAGTTGGTGGACGTAACCCCACACTGGGGTGAACCACAATATCTTGTGTTATGGTTTCTTTGTGCATTCTGGTTATTGTCTTGTGTATATAATTTAAGTTTAAGTGCAATAATGAATGTTTAGATGAATATAGTATGATATATTAGTGCTTAAATGCTATGAATAAATGCTAGATCTGATATTTTTCCATATGATAAGTGCTTAGATGTGTTAGATCTGGTAGAATAATGCATTGTTCTATAATTAGGGTTTGGATCTGCGATGTGAATAAGGGTTAATTATTTATGAATGTTAACTGCTAAGTGCTTGTTAGAGTGGTTTAATGACAGATCTGTGTCCCATCTAGGTTGCGGACATTTGAGTCCTGCAACCACCCTTACCTATACCTCGGGTGAGACTTCATCTTCTTCGTAGGTGTTGTCGAAAGGGCCGATAGTTAGGGTTTTTTTGGTGCATTGTTGAAGCGTTGAACCCTGGTTCTGCCCTTATGATAACAAATCCTCCTAATTTTTGTTGAAAATGAGGATGTCATCCAAATATACCACCACAAAAGAGTTGGTTAAGGGTCTCAATACATCATCCATCAACCTCATAAAAGTGGTTGGTGCATTTGTTAAGCCAAAGGGCACGACCAACCATTCGAAGAGACCTTCTTTAGATTTAAAAGTTGTTTTCCATACATCAGTTGGTTCAATGGGAACCTGATGGTAGCCAAAATTTAGGTCAATATTTCTAAAGAACTTTTCCCCCTTGAGTTGGTCAAGAAGGTCGTCAATCCTGGGAATTGGGTACCAGTTCTTGACGGTGATTTTTTTAATGACCTATAATCAATACATAATCGCCAGATTCCATAATTCTTCTGCACCAGTACAATCGGGATACCACAAGGGGAGGCGCTGGGTCTGATGTGCCCATTTTGAAGAAGCTCTTGGATCTAATGCTTGATTTCGTCATTTTCCATCAACGAGCGATGATAGACTGGTCCATTTGGTAAAGGTGCACCATGGTTTAGATAAATTTGTTGCTTGAATTAACAGTGTGTGGGTACCCTGGTAGGTGAGGAGAAGATTTCTTTGTACTCTTCGATGATCTTGTCCACCTTCTTATGCTGCAAAAAGAGGCTCTATGTAGAGGCCATGGATGTGGCAACGACCTTCTGTTTATTATGAGCACGGATCACAAAGAAGATGAACTTCCCGGTCTATGAAATGACCTTACTACATTGCTTAGGAGAGATTAAATAAATAACGGTAGGCGACGCTACCTTTGGTATCATGTACAATTGTCTACCCACAGTAATAATAACACTGCAGGGTCTAGACTGATACACAACATGAAACTTCCACAAATATGGTTTTCGTAAAAGAACATCACAAACTTCAAGGGGATAAATATCACACAATACCTCGTCTTTGAAAGGATTGATGTTGTAGGGAAGATGGCATTGTTGGCTAACACAGAGATCTCTTCCTTGGTGAAGAGAGCCAATGGTGTAGGGTTGCAGGTGCAGTGTCGTTGGCATATCCAATCACTTGATGACCTCTACTAAGATCAGGTTCTTTTGACTGTCTCTATCGAAAATGAAATGAAGCGAAACCCCCTTTACTCACAACTTTGAGTGAAAAAGGCATTCCCCTTCCTCCGGTTCTTCTGGTTCACTTGGTTGGACTTTGGTGGTAGAGACAATGGCACTAGGTTCAACATAGATAATCTACTACCCTCCTTCTGGATTTGATCTAGAGTCAGAATCGGCCTCAGACTCATATTCCTTCAGCTCGACGACAAGTGATTGCTTGAAGAGGCATTCTTCAGTATTGTGCCAAGGGATTTTATGGTATTCACACCATTTTCCTGTGTCCTTTTTCATATTTTCATTTACCTTCTTGTGTTTTGGCTTGGATTGGTTGTCCTGAGAGTGGCTCTATTTTCTCTCTCCCTTTCCATGTGGTTTGGGGTCGCCTTTTACCTTCTTCGACTGTGAGGAGTTTGCAGATCCAAACTCTCACCTCTTCTGCTTAAATTTTTTCTCGATCTTGACAACATATCTATAAGCCGTACCCAATGAGGCGATGTCTAGAAAATCCATTTTTGTTTGAATGTATCTATGCAAACAACCACATTATTTGAGCACCATATGTCGCTCAGAGTCTTTGATACCCAATTTGGTGTGTAGGGTATGGAAAATATTGGTGAAATATGGTACTGTCTGGTCCCTTTCTTGATGTAGGGTGGTCCATCGAGTGTACTGGTCCTTGTAGCTTCCAATGGGATAGTACTATTCTTTAATGGAATCCCAAAAGGAATCCCATGTAGGGGCAACCACAAATATTGCATATTACTCTATGGCCCTTTGCTTAATGCAAGTATCCCACTAGTCCTTAACATGGGGGACAACCTTAAGGAGTGCAAAAGTAATCTTTTCCCTATCAGAAAAAATGTGGACCGAAAAATAACCTTGAGCTGATTGAACCATTTATATACAAAATCCGCATCTATGATTCCTTCAAATAATGGAATATCAAAATTTACCTGTACCTTGAAGGGGGTTGCATGGCCACTTGAAAAAGATGCTTCTCCTGTGGGTAGTCATCGAAGGATTTGCACAAATTTATCCATCATTTCAATCCTTTGTCGCGTGAGGGATTCCTCGAGCAAACATTTTAAAAGGATTTCCTGCTCCATCATCTTTATTTTCATCCCCCATGGTTTTTTTGTCGGTCTCGACATGATCGATCTTGCAACGGTTCGATTGGTTTGAGTTCCAACTTCTTGTACCCAGATCTTGTTGGGGACATGCATGAAGAAAAATAAATGAAGAGAAGACTACTCTGATACCACTGATCTAGATTTAGGAGTGAAATGAGCTGATTAACAAACTTAATACAATAAACACAGAGATATGAAGAACAACATAGATATCTAGTGAACAATATCTTCTATTGAATAAATGAAATAGGATGAAACTGTAAAACTGCAGAACTGAAACACTTTCTCGAATGGAGGTAGATAAATATGAGAAGAGATGTCGCTGCTACATGCATCAGTCTGAGAATAATGAATTACAATGAGGCTCTAATGGACTTCTTGATATTACTCATGAATTCCAAAACCCTAGACATCCAAAAATCTAACCCTAGGAGATGAAACGCCAAAATTTGTGTGGGCCCCTATGGCTAAGTTGGTACCTCAACTTATCAAGGACATAACTGTAGGATCCAAGAAATTGGCTTAAGAAGGAATTCACTTAAACCTATCTATGGTGGATGTGTCTATTCTTAACAACCCTCAAGCTGTAGTGAAAGAGATATTTGTGAGGTTGGAAGATAAATTTGTTGATATCTCTCACAACATGGACCTTGTTAATCCCTAGAAAAATCCCCATGTTATGTAAAAAACCCCTTATCAAGCCCTAGATATTGAATTATTACATATCTAGTAGGTCGGTTAGAACCCTTCATTGCACCCTTTTATCATAATTGTAACCCTTTGTCTCACATATATATATGAAGAAGATCTAGTATTAGGAGCATCTTATCTAAAATTTTATTGTATTATGAAGTGGTCATATTGTAAAAGAAGGTTCCCCACTCGAATTGGTCTGTAACTATTGATGTTTTATCATTGTTAAAGCATTGGATCATAACATTGAGTAGCTCATTGATCGTAGGGGTTTTCACCTCCAAGGAAGTCGTCTTAGTATTTCCGCTATAACTTTTTTTATGGGATGATTGTGACCATGAAACTTGGAGGTTATTTATAGAAAATATCAAGCTATATGTGGTAAGACTTTCATCTTCTGCATCATCAAAATTTTGGAGATACACCCTGTGGAAGATAGGGTATTTGAGTAGTCCTAATAACTAGTCTAAAACAAGTGTTTTGGGTAAAATTGTCTTTTCTTCTTCTGAGAGGCTCAAACTTCAGTGGGACTAGTTGCATTGGAAAGATGACAATTGATAGTATTCTTGGTACAATTTTTAGAATCCAATATAAAACATTTTTCATGGGGAATTCTGTAATAGTTCTCTCTCCTAGAAAGGCCAAAAATCAGCAAGGTGTGGGGAAGTTACCATAAATTTCTCTTGGCACTTCCAATTTTGGGCAGAACCATGTAATTGTAGAGAAGACATATTAGAGTACTACAATACAAAATTTCAGACTCAAAAGGGACAAAATTTCATAAATACATCAGAAGGAATGTCGGCCAGGAGGACAGACTCCAAATTAAAGGCTTGAAAGGTACATAACTTACAATTGGCATAACGTTTTATTGGAAGATCCATTTATGGTGATTCAAAAATTGTGATAAAGATAGAATAAAGGAGTATTATCATAATTATTCCATATGGGTCCCAAAAATATTTCAACACCAATTAAACCTCCATACGTAGCATTTATGACTCAAGAAGAAAATGAGGACATACATAACAGGTTGTCCAAAGTGGAGGTGTTGATTAAGGTTGGTTGTCATTGATGTCAACCCTTGAACAAAGCCCCGCAACAAAAAGGTTTGGGTAATGGACCCAATATTGTTTGATGTAAAGATGACTCATTATTGTCTCGTCATGGTTGATAAGAAGTAAATATGGATGAACTCCAAAGTGGCCCCCTTATGGTGAAATCCCTCACAGGAAGACTCTTTGTGGAGTAAGAGAAGCCGTGCTTAATTCTATAATAATGAGTTGAAAGACAATGAATTTTTTAGGGAAACTATCCTAGACAGATAATGCTAATATCTAGTGCTTGTCATGTCATTTCCGGTGGTATGTGGAATGTCACATAACTCCTCACGATTAAAGAGATATGGCCATACAAAGTTGGAGAACCCCTCATAAGTCTTATAGAAGGCCCCAAGGGTCAAAGTGCTTTGCAAAATAAATTATTTTAAATAAAGAAGCCCTAAAATAAGGAAAGTGTAAGGCTACATGAAGATATAAATAAGAGGCAAAGATCACTCATAAAGAAAACACTTGTACATTTTGTATATCTATTTTCTTATGTAAAGCTTCTTGTAAATAATTGTGTATACATTTGAAGTAGTGAACGTCTGAGGTAGCACAAAGGGTTGACAACGAAATTCTCGGATTTACATAAAACCCCATTTTTTGATGCATACACGGGCTATCTGTGTATAGGGTGCGTATACATTGAAGGTATATGCAAGATGGTTGTGTATAGGGTGAGTATGTATGCGGGTTGGCTGTGTATAGGGTGAGTATATGTTGATAAAGCCATGGAACTTGAGAAGATGAAGGTGTATAGGTTCTATATTATGAGATCAAGCTCCTAGGAAGGTCTAGAGTGCTCAGATACATCAGCTCCATCCATTGGTTCAAAAGGTATGTCTTATTTATATGAATAGTTGGATTTTGATGTATGCATGAGGAATGGCAATGGAGATTTGAGGATTCTCCCTAGAGAGACTAGTGGATACATGGGATCTTCTGTATAAGTCATATCTACAGAAATACAGTGCTAGTATATTTATCATTGATACTTCTTGTTGAGGCACATCTTGTATTTCTTGGCATATGGGTAAGAGTTTTTATGGTTCATGGTTGAGATCTTGTATGTATTGATGTATTGAGAAATTGAATATCAGAAAGGGGTTGATTACTAAGATCATGTGAGGGATATTATTCTTGTTCATGATTACACATACCTATATGGCACATGACTAGAGAGAGACATATTTTCCTTGAGTAGAGGTTATGTATGAGGTTGCATGCATAGGGTACATTTACAGTCTGGATACAGTGACAGGTTACAGATATATGTGAAATAAGTTATAGAGGGTCAAACGTTTTCAAGTGAAAAGAAACCCTAGTTTCAGAAGGCATACATGGGCTACATAATAGATAGGGTGTGTACATATGTGAGCTGCATCACTACAAGTCGTGTATCTGTTGTATTTTTGTAGATACATGTTCAGTTCAGGTACGATTTGATTATAGGGAAGTTGTACAGATTGGATACAGGATAGTGGTATAGGTTGATACAGTTTTATAGTAGTATATCTCACAGTGATAGGTTGACAGTGGTTCCATCATTCTACTTCTACTTCAGGGCGGTTGGACGGGGCAAGGATATGTGGTTGTATCCACCTTCTGGTTGTAGCTGAAGAACATAGGGGGTTGTAGCCTCCTTCTGGTTGTAGCCAAAGAATTGGGGATTTGGAGCTTCCCTCAGGTCGTAGCCTAAGAAACCAGGGGGTTGGAGCCTCCTTCCAATTGTAGCTGGAAAACAAAAGAAGTTGGTGCTTCCAATGAATGTAATTCTTCAAGACATATAAGAAAAAACATTCCGTGGTTTTCTCCTGATTTGGGTTTCCACGTAAAACACTGGTGTACTGTGTATGTGTGTGATTGCTTATTTCTTATTTATCATTATTGGATAATAATTCTACATTGATATAACATTTGAAGAAAAATGATTATAATTACGCTATTACTGATTCACCCCACCTCTCAGTAATCCAACAGGAGGAACAACTTAATGATTTGCATGATAAGTATAATAATTTGGTAAAATCACAAAGAAACATTCAATAAATACAAGACTCCATGAAAGAAAATTAAAAATTCCATTTCTTCCATTTGTCAAGATCTAGATGAGAGACTCCCTAAAGGAGATATCAAAATGCAAGGAATTCATGAAAATAAAGGTAGTATTCATGTAGAACAAAATACCAATAATAATCCATTATCAACTAGTGAATCTAACTATAACAATGGATTTAATTATGGTGGGGGTTCTAAATTCAACTTTCTCAAGATTTAATTAAAGAAGTTTGATGGAACATAGGTCTTTACCTGGGTGAACCAAATAGAGAAATATTTTTAACTACACAATATTATGGATGATAAGAAAAGAATTAACATAACAACCTTGAAATTTGAGATAAAACCATATAAATGGTATCAATGGGTAGTGAAAAGGAATCCCCCTTTATATAACTACACTTTGGGTTTATTTACAAGAGACTTAGAATCACAATATGGGAAAGTTTGGGAACATGAATACTTCATTCAATTGACAATAATCAAGCACTTAGGTGATATTGAAGATTATAATTCAAAATTCTAGGTATTGGCCACACGGGTGGATAAAATAAGTGACAAACACTTGTTGGAAGATTACATGGGTGGATTACAAGAAGACATTAAACATGAGATTTTATTAAGAAATCCTACAAATATTATGGAAGCTATGAAAAATGTTCATCATATTCATGCCAAAAATAAGACTACAAAAAATTCTAGCATTCAAAGAAGAAATCATTTTGGGGGTCATAAGACAACCATACCTCAACCAACAACGTTGACACCTCAAAAAAAGGACGAAAGAAGAGAAAAATGACTATGTTTCAATTGTCACAACAAGTACATTAAAGGGAATAAATGTGGTGAGAAGAAATTATTCTACATATACTGTGAAGGGGAAGAATATAACGTACCTAAACCAAAAGGTTGACACCTCAAAAAATGGATGAAAGAAGAGAAGAAGGACTATGTTTCAATTGTAACAAAAAGTACAGTAAGGGGCATAAATTCAGTGAGAATAAATTATTCTACATAGACTGTGAAGAGGAAGAAGATAAAAAATTGGAACCGTCACAAGATCCAGATCTAGAAGAGACTAATCCAACAATAACTTTCCATGCATTGGTTAGAATAGTTAATCCAAAAACCCTCAATATACAAGGATTCATAAAAAAGAAAAGGTAAAAATATTTATTGATTCTAGTACCACCCATAATTTCATCAATTACAAATTAGCAAAAGATCTCAATTTATTTGTATATAGCACACCAGAGTTTCAAGTAATGATTGTAGATGGAGTTACCATAAATTGTTCAGGGAAATGCCATAATATTAAGCTCAACATGGGCGAGTATTTTCTAGATATCCCCATTATTTCCATCCAAATGGGGGGTGTGGAAGTTTTATTAGGGGTCCAATGGTTGCAATCACTGGGAATAGTGGCCTTTAATTTTCAAAATATTTTCATGAGATTTTCCTCAAATTGCAAGGAAATTGAGCTTAGAGGTATCCAAGGGAAACCCTCTAAAGTGATAAGCTCTAATAGCATGGAAAAATTACTAAAAAATGGAAGCCAGGGTGTAATTGCACAATCGGGCTCACTTTTTGTTAAAACATCTATAGCCTCTTCTCCATCCGATCTCCAAATAATTATCAACAATCATTCCAAGTTATTTAATGAAATTCCTAAGGGTCTTACACCATCTCGAGATCATGACCATGCTATTCATTTGCAACTAGGAAGTGTACCACCTAACATTAGGACTTACAAGTATCCATATGCATATAATAGTGATATTGAACACATGATCTAGGAAATGTTAAAGGCTGACATCATTCAACATAGCCAAAGTTCCTTCTCTTCACTACTGGTGTTGGTTACAAAACAATATGGTTCATGGTGTATGTGTCCCGATTATAGATATCTCAACAAAATGACTATCAAAGATAATTTTCCTATCCCTATCATTGATGAATTATTAGATGAATTACATGGAGAAAAATTATTTACTAAGTTGGATCTTCTTTCAAGATATCATCAAATCAGAATGTGGAAGGAATACATTCCTAAAACAACTCTTAGAACACATGAATATCATTATGAGTTTTTGGTTATGCAATTTGGACTTACTAATGCACCTTCAACATTTCAAATCTTGATGAATTCTATTTTCAATCCCTTCCTTAGAAAATTTGTGTTAATAGTTGTTTATCACATACTAATATAGAACATATATTGGGAAGAGCATGTACAACATGTTGACAGAGTATTACAACTATTGGAAGAGAAACAAAATTATGAAAAGCCTTCCAAGTTTTCCTTTGGGGTTCAAGAAGTGGAATATTTGGGTCATATTGTATCTCAGGAAGGTGTAAAAGTGGACCCTAACAAAATTAAATCTATGAGGGAATGGCCAATTCCCTAAACCTTGAAGAAACTAAGAGGATTCTTAGTATTGACATTCTATTACATCAAGTTTGTCAAGAACTATGTTTAAATAGTAAACCTCTAAAAAAAATATTAAAGAAGGAAGCATTTTATTAGACCAAAGAAGCAACCAAGGATTTTGAAGAACTTAAGGAGGCTATGTGTATAACTCCCATCTTGGCCACACTTGACCTTACAAAAACATTTATTTTGGAGTGTGATGCCTCAGGCCATGGATTGGTGTAGTTTTAATGCAGGAAGGAAGTCCCCTTTCTTTTGAAAGAAACCAACTTAAAGAAAAAAACTTAGTCAAACCTATTTATGAAAACAAAATGTTGGCCATACTACATGCAGTTCAAAAATGGTGCACCTACCTAACATGAAGAAACTTCAAAGTAAAAATATATCATGAAATTTTGAAGTACTTCTTGGACCAATGATTATCTTCAGAAGAGAGAAAAAAATGTGTTATAAATATGTTGGGTTATGAATTTGAAATTATGTAAAAAATGGAAAACATAATGTTGTGGTAGATTCCCTTTCCAAGAAAGAAGAATAAAAAGAAGGTTCACTATGTGATATTTCTATTCTGTAAGTTGATTGGGTGGAGGAAGCAAGGAGAGAATGTAACCAAGATCAATAGGTATGGAATATCATTCAACAACTACATGAAGACCCCAATTCAGTAGATAATTTTGTATAGAATAATGATTTCCTATGGTATCATGATTTCCTATATTTATGTAAGAATTCCCAACTCAAACATAAGGTCCTTTTGGAATTGCACACTTCTTCTATAGGGGGACATTCAGGATTCTTGAAATCATACCATATGATCCAGAAGGATTTTTTCTAGGAAGGTCTTAAAAATGATGTTCAAAATTTTGTGTCTAAATTTTTGTTCTACCAAAAGAATAAGGGAGAGACAATCAATACTCCAGGTCTCCTACAACCATTAGCTATACCAAGCCAACATTGGGAAGAATTTTCAATGGATGTTATTATAGGTTTACCCAAATCCGAAGGAAAAAATGTCATCATGGTAGTAGTGGATAGACTAACAATTATGCCCATTTTTTCTCTCTTTCTCATCCGTTCAAATCAAGTACAGTAACCACAACATTCATGGAAACAATTCAAAAACTACATGGATTCCCCAATATTATTGTAAGTGACAAAGACCCAATTTTCACATGAAATTTTTGGACTGAATTTTTTTCTTGTTTTGGTACTCAATTGGCTCATAGATCATCTTACCACCCTCAATCCGATGGGAAAACTGAAATTTTGAATAAATGTCTAGAAGGATATATTTGTTTCTTTGCATCCGATAAATAGATACAATGGGTCAAGTGGTTTCCCTTGCTGAAATGGTGGTACAACACATCCTTCCATCATAAAAAATGTACCCATTTTTGGAACTTTATGGATAACATCCTCCATCCATCATGGTGTCACAAGAGTTGACTCTAGGCTGTAATAGAGCCAAGCCTTAGCACATTTTTAATGAAATAACAATTGTTGATTGATCATCTATTGGAGGCTTCTAGATCTAGGTCTGAATGAGTCTTTCAATCATTACAAATCAGAAACAAAAAGGCATGACCTCGAATGCTAAATCCTTTTGATCATAAGCATTGATAGAGGGAGTGAGATAAACAAAACTGAAACAAAACGCCATGTATATAACAAGGATAAATATGACCTTCCCTTCAACAGAAGAAATGAAAATGATTTCAAATATCTGGACATAGGTCTGGTCTCACTCATAGCAAGACAGAGGAAAAACTATGACCAAATAAAACTCGTAATTTAGGAAAAAAAATTAAGATGCAGGTCTTGTTTTATTCACAACAAAGCAGAGGAAAAAATGCACTTAAAGGAATTCTTATAATTATCCACAACACAAGTTTCACTGTATTGTAACCTCTACAAGCTGAACAAATGAATGAGTAGAAGAAAGAAGATTTATGAAAAATTGAGAAACATAACACATGAAAAGACATGGTTTAACTCAACAAGGTCTCAGAAACTCTTTGGTTTTGTCTTGTATTATTGAAAAGACTGCATTACAATCCCAACAAAAAAGGATCTTGGGTTGTTCTCCTTTTTACATTCAACCATTTCACATATATATATAAATGCTATAAGAGTCAATCTCTAACAAATTATTTACAAATCTATAAAAATGAAAAATCTATGCCACAAGATTTGGGACAGGCTGCATGGTATATCAAGTAGCTGGAGTTGTTTTTTGGATTTGATGGTAGATTTCTTCTTCTTCCAGGTGTTCAACAAAATCTCGATGCCTGAAACTCTTTCTTGAATGCTAATTTTTCTCGAAATTTAGCAGTTGCTTCACTGATCATTAGAGGAGACTTCAAATGATAACATTTTACTGAAGGATCTACCACTTGTAACCTGCCTGGAAACAATGTTAATATATCTCCTCTGCTACCAAGTGTACAATAAATCTCTTGAAATCTGGAATGCCGGAAATTCCATGCCACCTGTGATTTCCTTCCTAGAAATGCTTGATTTCACACTATTTAAACTGTTGGAAATGGCCATTCGAATGATGAATTAATGCCACATGTAACAACTGATCACCACCAATCACTTATCTTCAAGGAATTTGTTTAAAAAATATGTGACATGTGTGCCACTTTGACCATTCTCTAGTCTTGGGTTCAATCAACTAGAAATAATACTTGACTAATCAAAAGAAATCTTCAAGTCATCACAAGAAATCTGAAGATAACTCGTATCCCTAGAAATTAGGGATTGCATTCTACTTGAATTTGTATACTTGAACTAAGTGCCACCTGCACTTATTGATAGGGTTAATTGAGCTCTTAAATGACAAGTCACCATCTAGTCCCTAAAACTCTCCAGCTAAGTCAAAATCTGTCTTTTAAACAAAATTGGAGCAATTAGGCATCTATAGGAAAGTTTGCATTGCACTTTGTTTTTGTCTCTTCTTCATACAAAATTACTCTGGAAGGTTTTGTTTTCTTAATACTTTGTACTTTGTTGTTGTTGTTGACTGATGTAACACATTTCTATGTCTGCTTAAGCTTCCATGCTCTGTTTCTTTCCATGAGAGACAAATCTAGTATCCTTCACATTAGTGATATGGATTTATTGCAATAAGAAGGGTATCCCTTCTTGTTGTGTGCTCACTATCCAACATATTTTAAATATTCCCTTAAGACATTCACCAAATATCCCAAAACTATGAATTCTGCAACTTGAAATCCACAGGTACAAGTCCACCTCCAGTCATTTCTCAAATCTGTCTCTAGAATTATTATCCATATTTAAATGCTCATTGGATGGTCCTCATTGCACTGGATGTTGTTCTTCACATGGGAAACAATTGGGGAAAAAGAAAAAAATTCCAGAGACTGTTATTGAATAGTATTACTACCAGTTAAACATGTCTATACCAGTAAACCTTTGACCTTTTTCCCTTGACTTTCTCATTAAATATATGATATTGGGAGCCACTTTCATGAGGTTGTAAACTAGAAGCATACAACCATGGGAAAATGTGTTTCCAATGCCTTTTTAGATGCACAGTGCACCAATTACAGCAACATCCTCTGGACTCATTACTCTAGGCAATGAAATTATCATTTTTGTACCATTTTCATATTGAGGTATTGTTTCTAATAACTCACAAACTCTTTGTCGATTTATGGACATTTCTTTCTTGTGATCATTTACCTTATACTCACAAATGCTTTCAATGGTGAACTATATCCTAAACATTTTGACATTTTTATGGGCACTTGGACGCAACTCTGGATGTGGATATTTCTCATAGACACTCTTGTGTTCAATGTGTTGAGCATTGTATTGTTTTTCATCATAACCAACATCTCCACCTTTAGATGTTACAATGAAATTCATGTCAACGCTAGCAAGTACCTTCAGCAATCCAACCCGATAGGTTGGCACAACCCCAATCACCAAAAACTATTCATTTCTCCACAAATCATCAATACCAACCCTGCTCCATTGCATCTCCAACACACCAGTTGTAATGATGCACATGAAGAGAGAAATAAACCACAAACTAGCATAATTACTAATCTCTGGAATTATAAATTTGCAAATGAGAAAATATATAGCAGGTAAGTGTTGATACTAAGAAGGGGGTGAATTAGTATCAAGTACAATTTAAAACCTTTTTCAAATTATAATTAAACCATTCAATTATATTCAATGAGAAATGAACAATAGTATAAGAGTTACACCAATACACCACAATATACCATGCACAATATATGAGAAATA